>QWTY01049064.1:0-11357 GCA_008033365.1 Pseudorectes ferrugineus | reverse complement strand
TGATTTTTTTTGATGCTGAGAACAGCCTTCTGTGTTCTCCATTTTTCAATTAAAGGCTTAATTTCTCCTTACAACATGTCTTTAAGAGCAATCTTTGTCTAGAGTGACTTTTAGCCTTGATCTTCCCTTCTCTGTCTTGAATACTTTTCGGGTGTTTGTTCACTGTACTGGAAATCCCTTCTGCTTGTCACTCAATTGTTTTATCCCTCTCTGCACATTCTTAATCCTTTCTTTCACGTTTGCCATTAGTCACAGTAGCCAGCTTTTCCCCATCACGTCTTTTCAACATCTGCAGCAAAGTTTTTCCCGTCAGTGATCTAATGTCTGTGGGTTATAATTAAAGGCTGGGATTACTTTTTTAATATTTTTTCCCCACACACAATGGAAAAATTTCCATTTTGGAGCTCATAGCTAGTCAACCTTCTCTCAAGAGGATATTTAGTATACCAGTGAGCGGGGATCACTTTGCAGCACCTTTGTCAGAGCTCTCCAGGCTGGCAGAGCACTCTTGGTTCTCTTCACCACCTGCAGGCACTACAACCACACTCTGAAATGCAGGCATCCATATAGAAACACGCATGTAGAATATTTTATGTCTGCTAATGATGGAGTGATTGGACACTGAATTACTTCAGTATAGGATTGTGTTAAACTGAAATAAAAATGAAAGGATTAAAGAGATTGAATTATCTATTGAATTATCTCTGTAGATGCCTCTTTGGAAAATATTACACAGCCAGGTACTATCCTGTCCAAATTCTGAAATATGTTTAGCAATTTTTCTTCCATGTTCAGACTACTTTTTTTTTTCTGTAGCTGTAATTTTCCAGTATTTTCAAGCAAGGATGAAGGCATAAAGGAGAGCTCCCTCCTGCATTGTTCCTTTAAATGAATTTGTCCCATATTTTAAGTAAAACTTTAATCAATGCAGGACTAAGCAGTATGGTACCTAAACATTTCTTAAAGCCATGACCATATAAAAAATATACCCTTACTTTTATATGTATGTACAGCCTTTCTCACTTAGAATACTGAATTTAAAAGCATTCAATTCTTGAAGCCTAAGAGAACAATATAAATTTGATAAAACATAAGATCTGTGCAGTAATCTATCAGTTAAAGTAAAATGAGCTTCACATTTTTTGAATAAGGAAGATTAAACTGTTCTTTATATATAAATTAAATCATATCTTGTGAAGTGCTTCTTTGCAGATGTCTGTTTTACCCTCCATGTTGTGTTTGAGCTAGAAGTGATGCAGTGGGGTGTATGCAATTATGCTACAACTGCAGACAGGCAGAAAAGTAAATGAGATGTTTCATCTCAATGAATGCAACTTCTGTTTAAATGTTTAAGATAATAAACTCAACAACTTTAGCCAAACAGAGACAGGATTATGCCAAATATTTCATTTCTGTAATGAACGACTATTAATAACTCTCTCAATCTCATTTGGCCTGTTAGCCTGCGACGGGTTAAACTGGTATGTTTACTGGTTAAGTTTTTCATCTTTTTTTGCCATCAGTTTTGTTAACTTTTCTGAAAGCCTCATTTTTAATTGTTGATTTATCATATCATAATTGAGAAAATTTCCATGGCTCTTGTTTGTCAGATTTGGGGTTAAATTGAGGCTGAAAAAATTCATAACATTTAAAATGCCAAAGGTGACATTCAGAATTAAGGTCTTCTGAAACTGTTGATCTTTGAACTTGTTTTTCGGAACTGTTTTGTCATAAATAAAACTAAAGCAATATGAAAGAAACTCTAAAATATTGTTATGCTCTAGAATGTGTAACAAGTTGTAAATTTTGTTCACATGTTTTACGAAATTTTTAAGCTCAGATGATTGGTAATTTCTAAACACTCAATTTCTTCTTTTGGAAATTAATTGCAAAACAATGAAACAGGGTTGGTTCAGAAGTTAAATGTTTTTAAATGATAAAAAGGATTTTTCTGTTTAACATGGTTTTACTTTGAGGTCAACTTGAAATAGATAAACGTTTTAGGATGATCTAGAAATTTATAGACGGAATTAGGTAACGCTGTGGAAAGTATTCTCTGATTCAATAAAATACTATAAGAAAAATTTTATACTGAAGAGATGGAGAGTTTATATACATGTTAATGAGTATGATGTTGATACTGTCTCCAGCTTGCATTAGCTCATCACAAGGTGAAGATTTAATAATTATTAACATATTTTGGAATTCCTATTCATATGACTGACAGGAAAGCTTCCCACTTCAGTAACTTTTTTTGTCTTTTGGGGAATGAGGTAAAATCTTCCTAATCCTAGTGCTTAGGTTGTGAATTATTCTGTGACTCAAGAGAGAAGGTATTTCATAGGTAACTGTTCAATAGAATACATTTATCTACACAAGTGATTTGAGAGGCAGTGGGCTGGTTTCTCCTGAGTGAAGGACATGATGCCAGATAACACGCTGCTTGCACATAAGCCATTTTAGGTCTACATATAACTGCAATAGCACTGCCTGTGTAAAAATCCCCACGTATTTAACTGAGGAATGTGACTTACTAGCTTGTGTGCAATGCCAGGAAAGACAGAGTCAAGCTGGTGCTGTGCTGAGATTTAGCAGCTTATGTGCTTGCTAGCTCAGGCATCTCTGCAGTGCACTTGATTTTGTACTGGGGATGTGTCCAGCTGTGAAAGCAAGTGAGAAGTAGATATTCTTTCTCCAGATATTTCCTTGTCTTTCCTGGATAGGTAATATAAGCCTTTTAAGGTATGTGGGCTTTTGCAGCCCATGTTTTCATGCATTATCTAGCTTTAGAGTCTCAGACTGTATTTTAATAAAAGAAGGAATGTTTAAAACATTTAACAGAATAAAAAGGAGATGTATATATCTCTTCCCTATTGTTTTCTCATTATTTGTTAATAGTGAAGTATAAAACCAATGAGATATGTCATAAAAGAAGAAACCACTGTGAGTGAACTATCAATATGCTTTGAGGGTGTTGAAGATACTTGGCTAAATCTTATGTGTACCAACAGTTTCTTAATCATAGAGTCATAGTATAGTTAGGCTTGGAAGGGACCTTAAAAGATAGTCTGGTTCCACCTTCTCTGCAGTGAGCCAGGGACATCAGATACGCACCTTGTTCTAGGCCAGGGGCATGCTGGATCTGTGAGACTGCTGCACCAGTAGTCTGAATGTGTGTCATGAACCCTTATGGAGAATTTCCAGACATCTGCTACTTTTACAGAAATCTTGAAAAAAAGCTGTGAAGCCACTATTATTGTAGTTGTCCCTGTTCCCTTGTATCCACAGTTCCTTCACCAAAAAAAAGAAAAATCGGCTTCCCACTTTCTTCTGCATATATTTCCAAGTATAAGGGAGCCATCATGCAGAGAAGGAACCTTCCTGTTTCCTAGTTTCCCTTTCCATCTATTATTATTGCAACTTTTTTGATAGCAATCTTCTTGAACTGTGCACTGTACAAGATTAGTGATTTCTGGATTTGCTGTTAATGTCATGGCATTTCTCTACTAGCCTCAGACTGCTCGTCTCCAAACACTGTACCGAGAATAAAGATCCATGCATTTGTTATCCAAATCCTGACTTCCAGAAATAGTAAACCTCTTTCCTGCCTTCTGAGACATAAATTTTCTTTCTCTGTGTATTTCAGCACCTGTAACAGTCCTCTGTAGAGAAATGGGGGAAAAAAGTGTTTGTGAAAATTGCATCATTTGGGTACTTGTGAAATCTGGATTAGTTTGTTCAACCATTTTGTTATTAATATTAGCAATTTTTTAACCTTTGTATCAGTTTATGATCTCCATCCTTAGTTGGAAAGGACAGTGACATTACCCAGACACAGCCTTCTCAGACAAAGTCTAAAACTTACACTATCATTACTACTGATAGTATGAAATTATGTCTTGTGCCTGTGAAGAAGCCACGTCCAAATTTGTATATAAAGAATATAAAAAGAGCCTTAATCATGTTTGTTTTGTAGTGTCAGTTCAACAACTCTAACATCACATTGACAATTCTCAGCATCACATTGAGAGGACTAATTGTTTATCATATTTGCCAGTACCAGGTCCACTTCATGATGTGAACAGCAAACTTAATGAAGTATATAGATGTGCTGATCTTCCTGAGCCCTTTTTCCAGAGCTAGGAATACACTATCCAGAACAGAGGTGTTCAGAGGATTCAATATAACAAACATGCCCATTCATAAGGTGTTGTACCCCAGAAGCTGCGAATAACAGTTGCAGATTGTCTCTGCAGCAAAATTTGGAGTGAACATGTCTGGACAGAATCTGAGAAATGTCAGAGAATCATTGAATGATTTAGGTTGGAAAGGATCTGAGGTTATATGGTTCGAGACTCTTCCCCCTCCTTAAAGCAGTACTATCTGTGGACGTTTGTCTATGTTTTCAGACCAATGTCTAAACCCTTCTAATTCTATCCAGATGAAATCTGCAGGAGGAAAGACAATGTGTCTAGGCATCTGAGATATACAAAGACATTACAAAAGAGAAAATGGCAGAAAACAACATTAGTGTTCAGCAACAAAGCTAATAATGCAGAAGTGGGTGCCTGAATTTAGCTAATGATTTTAAAGTACTTTACAGCCTAATAAACTTCGATTGCTCCAGTGGGAATTTCCCGTGAAGAGCAGACTTAGTCCTGCAGTCAATCCATTAGTTAAGCCATCTTTGTTCTTGTGAATAATCTTATTTGCATTTCTGTAGACTTATTCAGGGAGACAATATGGGCTGTATGGAAATAGACTATATGAAAGGAGGTAATGTAAATATTTGTACTCTTCCAGCAGTCTAAAGGACAGTCTATAATTAATCTGTAGTTACTTGAACAGGTAAATGTAACAAGTGTTTATATTAAGGTGACAAAAAGTTTGCATTTAACTTGGCTAAATATAGGGTTGTGAGAAATTCTGCTTTTAGGCTTGTTCCATATATGACTGCTGTCCACAGTTATTTTTCATTTTAAGACAGAAGTGAAACTATTGTTCTTATGTCATATTTTTTGTGGGGGAACTTTTTTCAGTGTTAAAAAGAAAAAGGTATACTACTTAATTATCTCTTTTTATTTCAAAAGTGGCTGAAATATGAAACTGATATGTGAATATTTTTATCAAAGGACAAATATTAGTGGGTTTGGACAATTTAAGAAGGAATGAGAATTTCTGTGACAATAATTTAGAAAGTGAAATAACCGAAAACCAAACAGCCAAGAAAAAAAACCAACCTGTTAACGTGTGAGAGTGTTGAGTAGAAAACACAAAATATCTGCACATAGGATTCAGGAAATATATTTTCCCAAGGGCATTAGAAAATTACTGGTCAACTATAGTTCAGCTTGCCTGGTGGAATGCTCTTTTGCTGCTTCCTGCTGCCCACGCTGTTGTCTGCTCAGAGTTCTGGCACGTATCATCTCAGCTTTCCATTCCTGACATCACCTGATTGCACAATTCATTCAAGTGGGTCAAGCCTTGTAACTCCAAAATATGTAGCAGCAATCAAAAGAAATTGAACTCCAACCTACACAGCAAGTTTCTGCTTGGTAGCCCCATATAGCTGCCTCTGTTCGGGGCAGGTCAGCATTACAGCAGTAGAGACAGCCAGAACTGCTGTCATGCAAGTGAGAATGTGGCCCCCTAATTTTTTATCCTGATATCTGGGTTTTTCTGAACCCCCCCGCTCCCCAGAACCTTGCAGCATTATTGTTTCCTGAATGCGTTATTTCCATCAAGTACTGGCAGTCCTGACACTGATAGGCAGTGAATCAATACTTTTGTAGAATTGTGAAGCCAAACTAGTTTTGCAGATCCACAGTGTGCAGTATGTGGTTTTCCATTCTGGATATAATAACTGCAATTCGAAATACTCCCCCATAAGCATTGATTGCGTGCTTTAGGAAATTCACAATAAAGAATTTAATTAACAAAGAAGAAACTGCCTCACTTCATTTAAAAAAGAGAAATTCACCTGAGATATTTTGTTCATTTTTTGGTCTATAATAGCAATAACCATCTTTAGCTGAGGACATTTCCTGGGGCTTAATGGCCCATGGCTGTGCTTCTTCAGGTGATCATCATCATCTCCCAACAGTCATTAATCCCCTACAAATGCCTTGCACCTCAGTCATTAAGTGTGCTTAAATGTGCTTCTTCTGAAAATGAAATAGTTCTATATTTAATGCATCTTCCAGGAATAGGAGTGAAATTTCTGAGGTGAGGAATGAAAGAAGTTTATTAATGTGTCAAAGAAGTACTAATTATGACAAGTGGGTAAGTTCTGTTTCTGGAGATAGCACGACAAAGAATTTTTCCACAGTATAAGAGCATGTTATATATAAGTCATCGTTTTATGTACATCATGATTTACACTCATCTCAGTTGCATAACAGCCAAATCAGAAATACGGATGGTTATTTGTAGTTAGATTTCTTTTGCAGAGCGTCTCAGCATAGAAATACCTCACAAAACATGCAGAGTGTGTGACTGCAGTACTGCTTAAAAAGACTTTCCTTTCCATAGCTGTAAAAATAGAGCTATACAGTTTTACAAGGTGTTTGTGATAATGCAAGAAAATAAAAATAAGTTAAATCTTTCATACCTAAAATCTGAAACTCTTACAAAAAATCTTTTGGTGAGCATTTTATGAGTCTTTCTTACAAATAGGACCACAACTGCAGTGCCAACAGCATCATCAGAGGTTTTAAACACAGTAGACAGCCTACCTCTGCTCAAGTAGAAGGAAAGCCTTCAATGAAAATAATTGAAATTCATAAAAGTTGAATGAGAATTGGGGGTTTTTAATTTTATTTGAATTCTACTCACTCCTACGTTGTGCTGTTTGTTGTGCTGTCCTAACGTACACATTGCATGAAGCCTGTACCTTGTGATTGTGAGAGGGATCAGGGCAGACACTGCCTTCACTGAGTGAAAAATTAGTACCTTTTGGGTATTATGGTAAGTTATTATTTATGTTGGACATTCTGATCCCATGTACTTTGGTGAATGACTGTGTAGATGAAGACAGACGTAGAACTTTGGGCCATGCATTATTAAATATTGAATGTTAAATTATGTTAACGTTAAAATTCAAGCTCTTCTAGTCAGCACCTTTAGATTGCAGATTGACCTGAAAAAAGAATTATTACAACCTGACTCAAAAATTTCTTGTCAAAATTTTCTGTTTCTTCTAACAAACAAAAAATGACAGGATTAAAATATTTTTCAGTATAAACAAAATGTTTTGTTTTACTTACAGAAAAAAAATTCACTTACTTCAGTAACCAACAACTGCCTTAATTTAGCAATTTTCCAAGTTAGAGAAATTTTTCTATGTGAAAGACAAAGTTTTCTTTCAGAAATTTTAAATACAAAATATCACATGCACACATGTGCATACACATTTTATCTTGCTCCATCATGGGTTCTAGACAGAACTATTACCTGATTTAGACTGTACTCTGAAATTTTTCCTACTCATCCTAACGCAGTTTTCAGCAAATAAACTTTTGAAAAAAAGTTTTTAGTTCTCTCATTAAATTCACCAAATAAAAAGAATAAAATTGCACAGAGCCAAGGACAAGATAAAGAATATTGTTCTTTTAAGTTGTTTTCAATCTACCTTATATCTCATCATAAACAGCAGGTTGGGGAATAAGTACTGATCTGTTGTACTGCAGTTAGAACATGTCTTTTGCTGTAGATCCTGTTTAAGGTTATTCATACCTTATCATGCAACTTACAGTGTCAGCATTCGTCAGACCATTTGTCAAAATTCAACAGGAATATCCACAATAAAGAGTAGTAGAAAAAAGAAGGCATATTTTTCAAAAGTGAATTTATCAGTATACCTAGAATTCTTGTATTTTTTTTTACTCAAGTTCTCTGTTTTCACCCATTCATTATATTTACAGGTCAATAGAACTAAAAAAAAAAAAAAAAACTACAAACAAACCTCATATAATGTTTCTCATTCTCATTCTAAATTCTGTGTTGTAGGTCTTGTTTTCCCTCTGTGCTGCATTCTGGGGAATCCAAATTATGAAGCGGATCACTTCATTCAAAGATAAACACCACTGAAACAGCAGATCTAACATCACCTTAAATATGGAAACAGCACTTTAGAATAACCTTCTAAGTTCCTTGGAATTAATCAACCATGAATCATGATGAATTGAAATCAGTTCACTTATGATACAAGAGATTTGTAATTTTTGTATGAAGATTTGAAAGATTCCTAAGGGGGTATATTCATTTTTATTTGATTTTTTAAAAAATATTTAGTTTCTTACCAATTTAAATCAAATATTCATTCACAGCATAGATTTTTATATTCATAGGATTACAAATTCTTAGAAACAATGTAAAACTAATTTGATTTTTGCAGTTATTTTGTTAGTAATAATATGTGAAAAGTATTTTTCACAAGAGGAATAATTAAAATCATATTTGATGTAACCTGGTATAAAGTGATTGACTGTCTTCTTCTTGAAGCTAAACATAAATGTATGTGAATGTCATTTTTTCTGTAATGATTGAATTACACCAGAATCTCCATGTCATGCCCAATTCAGTGTTCATAACATGCAGCTACACGAGGATGAGTAGTTGAGGCAAGAAAATGATTAAAAACAGCATGATAAAATAACCCGACCTAGTATAAGTTGAAACATCTTCAGTAAAATTGGCTGATGTATGTGTTGTATAATGCAGATACGCGGTTTAGGCTGAGCTATTTACGGAATACACCTGTGTTGCCAACTTTAGATAGTGATCAAACCAGGATTTACACGTGGGTATCCCACTGACACTCACTCATGAGAAAAAATATTTGCAAGGCTGAGCCCTTAATTTCTGGTAATTTCCTGCTGGGTGATGTCAGGGGAGATGCACATCTTGTCTTTCAGGAGCTGTTGGAAAGACGGTTTGTACTAAGATAGGAAAATTAAATACAAATGGTAAAGGGAGTCTCCAAACAGCAGGACTGGCAAAAATACTGAATCTAGGTTGTTTTTCTTTCCTCACACTCATCCAACTCTTTATTTGGCTCCAAACCTTTTAGAAGTGCTTAAAGTCAAGTAGCTAAAAAATGGAGTCTATCCTAGATGCTTCAAACTAGTAATAATACCTGGATTTAAAAATGAGTTTAAGTTTGTGTTCTGGTTTTTTACCCATTTAATTTTCCTTTAAGGTGTTAGTGGCTGTCTAACAGACAACTCAGATTTAGACACATAGCCTACTTTTAATTAACCCATATTTTCAATCTCTAGCTGTAACAGATGCCACTGTCTGTGTAATTGGGTGTTTACAATAAATTGTCAGAAACACACTAATGTTATATAAATGAAATTGTTGCAACGTCTAGTGAAGTATCATCTTAATTGTAAAATAGAATCATCGAAATGCTTGGGTTGCAAGGAACCTTAATGATAGGTTATTTAACAGATTATTTAAATAATAACAGAATCTGATTCCAGAAGTACAAGAAAATCCACAAACTTCTTATGTGGCCCTGTGAGTTAGTGCACCTACATTTTCCAAATTTTTAATGATGACATGGTCAGTTTAATATGACATAAGAAAGAATCATATTGAAAGTCAGTTTCCTTATCAAAATAAATCCTTCAAAGAGACAGGAACAGGACAAAAATTTAACAATTTCTGCATTTGAAAAGTGGCAGTTTTGGAGGGGCAACAATGAAGAACTAAGTAAAATTAAATTAACTTTAAAGCTGTCCTAATGAATGTCATGTATTTACATGAGGACAGGAATGTGATTTCAAGGGCAAATATAAAATGTGTCTGATGAGGACAACCTAGTCATTAAAGCAGAGGCCAAACAAATTTCCACTTTTCCAAGGGTTTTTAGATCCAAATTTCCTATTTCCACGGACTTGCCATTGTGTATAGGTTGTTTGAAAGCAAGGTGCAGGAGAGGAACAACATTCTTCCCTTGCATAGTGTTCAGTAGGGTCTGAGAACAGCTTCTCCGGCTGAAGGCTTGAGCAGACTCGTGGTGGATGTCCAAGACTCATGTGCTTTACAATAACATCACCTGCGTATGTATAAGCAATCCTTTGGCTACAGACTGAAAGCTAGGATTTGCCCTTCTTGGAGAAGAGAGTTTCAGGGACAAGCTCTTAGGAACACCTTTGCACCATTCTTTCAGTAGCTATATGGTAGGTAACTGTATCCCTGTCAACTTGCTTGTCACAATTTTTTAAAAATATAAATTATTTCATATTTTAGGCACCTAACACTGCTACTGGATCTAGTTTATTCTGTCTTTATATCCACTGCAAAGAGTGAAATAATCATCCCAAAGGTATCTGGGTTGGATTAATCAGGAGACTTTGGAGACTAGTTGACCACTGAATTGAGTTACGTGCAGTTAATATATATCATGCAGTTAATTGAATTAATTTAATGCAAACTGCAAACAATGCTTATTTCTAGCATGTATTAGTGATATTTTGATAAGCTACCCTTCCCCCCTCAACTTTTTAATATTCCATTACTTATTTCTTTAGAATTTGACCACATTGTGGGGTTTGAACAATCGGATGGAATCAAGTGAAGTAAGGTGAATTATGTGAGGACAGTAGTGAACAAAATATTGATGCAGAACTAATAGACATTGTAGGAGTAATTATCTTTCTTTTGGCAAACCACTCTTTCAGGTCTCTAGAAACAAAAATATCCTAGAGACTAACAGCCTCGCCTCACATGTCCAAGTGTGAAACTTCATAAATAACATTTGTAATTTGCACTATTGCGTAAGACTTCCTTTTGGTCTTGTTTGTTATTAAACTCCCCAGTGATACACCTTAGGAGAAGAATGTGGGTAAACAGAACTTTTTTTCATCAAGACTGTTAAGAAGTCATTCCCCTGCTCCTACCAGCTGTTGTAATGTTACATCCCTACACATGGCCTTTCCTGGACTATGTACACAGCAATATCAAGTTACTGAAAACCCAGAAGTAAGCAGCTGAATCCTGTGTCACTTGAGACCTGACCCTGCACCATTCAAGTCACCGAAAAACTTGCTGCTGACCTCAGGATCAGGGCACAGCATTCCCTGTACAAAAACAAGAATGATGCAATATTTACTGCAACTCAAGCTTTGGTGAGGTGCATTGATTAAAAGTAACAAGACTTGCACAATTGCTTATTCCTGAGAGTGGCTGACATCGTATCCTTTCTGGTATAATAAAATCAGAGCACTTTGGTGGATAAATGCTGACAGTGAAAGCTGTAACCTATACTTACCAGATATAAAGAACTCAGGGCCCTTTCTCTTGTCCTTGTTGTCTTCAGTTTTCTCTCAGATCTGTGGGATTAAGGACAT
>QWTY01049060.1:0-11044 GCA_008033365.1 Pseudorectes ferrugineus | reverse complement strand
ATATTTTTGGACAAAAAGGGCTGCAGAGGCTTCGATGCACGGAAGCTGTTTCTGAAAGCCCCCAGTGCATGAAGATGCCAGCTTCCTCTACAGAGCAATGTTCCAGATGCAAAGTGCATTAATCTCATTCCATTAGCCATTGGTGGCCAGAACTTACTCATAAATGAGCTAAAATGGAAATCTGTGAATACAGTGGTATCACAGAAAAGTCCAGTATATATGTGTGTGTTTATACATATATATATAATATACATATGTATTTCTGATATGTTCAGTCTATCCTCTTACCCCAGCAGCAGAATTTCAGTGATGAAAATGTTTCTGTGTCACTCATTCAAACCTTCTTGATTTTTGCCTTTTTTTTTTTTTTTTTTTTTAATTTTTATTTAAAAACTGCTAAACTGCTAGCTGCACTTCAAATGCACTGGGTTTATGTGTTTGTTTTCTGCACAGAAGTTTGGATTCCCTGTGCTTCAGTTTGAGGAAGCAGGAAAAAAGCTATGAATAATCAAAAACTCACATTTGTGGGAATTCTGTAAATCTGAGTCATGCACTGCTGGCAATGCACAGGTGTAGTTATGATGAACAGATTTGGGAAATGTGTCATTCAGCCTTAAATTCAAAGGAGCAGCAACCTTAACTCCCAAGGAATGCTGTCATGGCTCAGAAGCTGTGCCTTCTAGTGCAGGGCTTGGCTTCTGGTTTTCTTTGGATGAGACACAAATTCAGCCCACCTGTGGCAAGTAAATCTACTTGTGCCCATAACTCATCCAGGAGGTATTAGCTTCAGCACCAGGAGCTCAGTGAGGTGGAAAGCCCTTGCAGCTGTTTATTGCTCATGCTGAGGTCCCAGAGCCAGCTCCCTTTCCGTTTGTCACACACTTTTGATGTACAGGTAGTGACTGTGTGTGTGCATAGAACAAAATATAATTTTTAATTTTTTTTTCCCACATTTACAATTTAATACTTTTAATATTTTTTTTAATAACTGTAAGAAAGTGATACAGAGCTGTCAGAAAAATGGAATGAGATTGGAAAAAGAAGGGAGGAAGAAAGAAAAGGAAGTTCAGGCTATGGGAAACAGTTTGAAGTGGTCTGAGGCTGTCTTTTTCCTGCAGATGCTACATCCTGATAGAAAATGAAGCTAAATTCAGTTAATATAGGAAGAATCTCTTAATAACACTCTAACCTAATACCTAGAGTGAAACATTAGGCTACTTAATTAATGAACACTAATTAAGTAGCATTCAGCATGTCAGACATTTGCAATGTACTCTACATGTATGCATTGTATATAGGGCAAGATTTTACCTGGAGTGTTCCTCATGGATGCTGGGAAGCTGAGCCAGGGCATGTTCACCATCTGAGGGCAGAGAAGCAGAGCATGGCTGAGTCATTTCTGTGTGTGATCTGCTGCACAGAGCCTGCCTGGGAGAAGACTGAGCAGAAGTAAAGATGTTTCTGTAGAGCACAGATGTCGCTTTACAGAGATGAGGCTCAGAGATGCAGCTCTTGGATAGCAGCACTCTGTTAGCCCTCACTGCTGTAGGGACAGGAATAAAATGTTGGTAGAAGTAGGCAAGGAGCTTGTCTCTGTATGATACCCCCTGCCTGTTTTCTTTGGCTATTTTTTCAGGGAAGGTTTAACTACCATCCCCTATGATCAGAAAAAGAACACTTGCTGAGAAACCAGGACCTGGGGGAATTTGTTAACTGGTAGAAGTCATGTGTCTTATGTCACTCTTGTGTCTTCAAGTAGAATCACAGTCAGTCACTTGGCATGTCTGAAAATAGCACATCTTCCTCCAAATCCATATGACTTGTCTTGCTAATGTGGGAGAGAATTAGCTCATATCAATCAGTGTTCCAGTGAAACTTCCATGTAGCTTCATTGGGAAAGGCTGGAGAAACACTCACTAGATTCCAGTGGAAAGCCCCAAAGTATTTTGTTACCTTTGACTGGGGCAATAAATTGTAGTGGCAAGGAGAGAATGGAGATAAGGCATTGAGCAATGTGTGTCAGAGAGACTAAAGTGATACTGGTAAAGCTCCTGTTTAAGCATTGCCCCTGGATGTAATTTAGTGAGTTTCAGTGTGTATTACACCATTTCCTAGATAATTCCCTTTATCAACTGCAGAGGAAAAACCCCTTTCACACAGTACCAGTCAGATAGTATTTGACCCCATCATCAGGCTCCCAACTCTATTTACAGTGCTGTTTCCTTTTGCATGTTTTTTGTAGCTGATCTGTAAATGTGGCTGAAAGGGTGTTTTGTGAATGCTGGAGAGTCACTGGTGGCACTGGGGTGTTACTGGGTGCAAATGTCAAAGTGAGGTCATTGGCATAAAGGAAATTAATGTAAATGAAAGCAATTAAGATGTTTAATCATGGGAATAATATTTTCTCCCCTTACTGTAGTGATGAAAGACCTGTGCTTATTTACAGCTCTCGTAACTCAAAATATGCTTGTCCTTTAGTCTCAGCACTAAAAGCAATTTTAATCCAAGTAAGTTGCTCTTTCTTAATATTGTTTTTACTTTAGTCCTTTTCTTGTGATGAGCTTGTACTTCCCTCACACATTCCTTGACCTAGTTAAGTTAAATCAGAAGGTTTACAATGGTGTTATCTTGAATAAATGTTCAACCAATAATGCTGAAAATAGATTAAAAGAAAAATATGTTGTCACTCTATGACAAATGACAATCCAACAAGTCCATTCAAAGCAGAAATATTCAATAAAAGCCACATAAGAAGCATAAATGAGTTGCTAGGAAACATCTTTTTTCTTTTTTCTGTTTTGTTCACCTTGGTGTTAGATTTTCTAAAGTCTTCTACCAAGGATGAGAAGAGGAAGAAAAATAAAATCTCTAAGTTGGCTCTTGTCCTCAGTTAAAATGAGCTGACACTGTTTCTTATCAGTATTCTGCTGAGGCACCCGAGCCTGTTCATTTCTTTCTTTAACAAATGATTGATCTGGACCTGAGAATTGAGGGAACCTTGTAAAGTGCTAAAGCAAACAAATGGAGATAGAGGGATTGATTGTGCTCTGCTGCAGTGATTTTATGCAAGTGTTTTTTATCCTTAAGAGACTTCTAGCTTTTGAATTGGAAAAGGTTTATACAGGCTTGAATCATTAAAACCTTTATTTACTTTCAATTAGTGATGTGCTGAACTGTTCAAGGAAAAGTTCTGGAATGGAAAAACTTGGTGTACCTGCATATTGGGATGGTGGTAGCTGGCAGCTTGTTTGCCAGGTTTTCCATAGCTTTTGATGAGGAGTGTAAGTGTAAGAGCTAAGATTTCTAGATATAAAGAGTTTGGGTAGCGAGGGTAAAACTGTCCTGTTAATTCCTTAGTAATTGTTTCTGAGTTCAGTTGTGGATTTGGGTTTTATAAGAGTAAAACAATAGAGAAAGATGTGCACTGGAGAAATCATGAGACAGGTCAGGTTTGAGTACAAATGACTTTGTTTCTTTCCACAAGTGAGTTATACAACTGGAACTGGAGAGAGGTGAGATATTTCCCTGTCACTTCGAAGGAAAGGGGAGGTGGTATCTTGATGTATTGTAAATAAACATTTAGATGATTCATACTCATGCATTTCATCCTGAAATGTGTAACTTACAAGTAAATCTTAAATCTGATTCTTCCTGCTTCAGGAGGAGTTATGAGCAGGTATTCATCATGTGATCTCATGCTCTTTTATTTGTTATTCATTAAAAATAAAAGGATTAAATAAGTGGCCTCATCAGGATTTTAATATCTGCCTACTATGCTGCAGTGTTACCCAATGTCTTGCCTGTCTGTGGTGAATTCCAAGACTTAAGGACTAGAAGGTAAAAATATTTTTCCTTAAACCTTTTGCTTTAGTGCTTATAACATAAAAAAAGCAGCATAAGAGGTAATTGGCATCAAACCTTAAACTTGAATTTAAAGATGATTGTTCTTCACTGCTGAACATCAGTCCGGTGCTGTTAGACCACTTGAGTGAGAGTGGTATTTTAAATCAAAGTTTATTTAACTACTCTTAACATAATAATCAGCAGCCAGTCAAGTCAGTGAATTCAGGGGATGACTCCCTCAGTCTGAAGAGATCACCACAGATGTTTTTCTAATTATTGCAGTCATGTTTTATAAAGCAGAGGATATTCTGGCAGAAAGAATCTGGGATTTAAAATATTGGCAGTGTTTTCCAGTGAGGACAAGCAGAAGAATTTGTCATGTGTCTGCTGAACTAAGTGGCCAAATAAACATACTTGATTTTGTTATTCAGGGTGTCATTCATCATCTTATTGATGGGGGAGTTGAATTCTATAATGGTACACATTATTCTAGAAGAATTTTAATTCGAGGAGCATTTTCATTCAACTGGTATTCTTTCATTGAGAGCCATACCTACCAGTTGTATCAAATGCAACAAGAATTTAAACTGACAGCAGTTTTTTTTTTTTCTGCCTCTTTTATATATTTTTTTAAAATATAATTAAAACCAAATGAAATTAAAGCTTTGCTTTATAAAAGCAGTTGCTGTTTTCCCGATTATTACAGTTAAAGCAGTAAATGGAAACTCTATAAATTTATTTGTCAGAAAAAGCAGAGATAGTCCCGAGAACTGTTTCCCAAGGCAGAGTGCTACAAATCTATGTCAATATAAGTTGGTGGCAAGGAGTAACAATAGACACATGTGAAATTTTTTTTTTGGGGGGTTGGTTACTTGTTGTTTTGGTTTTTTGTTTTCTTTTTTTAAACTGTTTATTACATTGGCTGGATCTTTCCCCTCCTGTAGTCCCACAATATTTGTGTTGCTTTTCTTCCACTTAAATTATTTTATCTCCCTGTCCTGAAAAGTTGGAAGGCTTTCTCAAGCAGTAATACCACAACCCACAGCACAGTGCTGCCACTGTAAAACTGTTCCTAGGGAGAATTAAAGTACAGGGTAAGTGAAGGTCAGAGCCAGGATGAGAACCCAAATTTCTTTATTCTTTCTACAAAGCTTTAATCCCTTGATATTCTTAAGTTTACAGTTTTAATAATTACTTGCTAACTATCAAAAAAAAAAATGTTGATACTGTCAGAACTTTATTTTCCTTTCTCCATCCTATTGCTTTCACTTCTATTATGGCTATAACTGTCCTTTTCCTTTCATTTGCTAAGCCTTGACACTCTGTTATCCAATTTTCTTCTTCTTCCCAAATCTACCCTAACAACTAGACAGAGGAAAATTCTGCTGTGCTTTTTTTTCCTCTATAGGACATTGAAAAAAATAATTCCTTTCTAGTCTTCTTTATAGCAAGTGTTGTTCTTTGTGCTGTCATTTTCTCTCTGCTTTTGTAGCCTAAAATGTAGGCCTCACTCAGCCTTCACTTGTTCATCCCTTCCAAAGCCCTCCACAATCCCAGGATGAGAGTGCCATGAAAATGAATACAAACTGCACGGTGCTCTTTGTAGTGACATCTTTTGAGCCACTGTTTGTATGACTCCAAATCTGAAACCATTGCCCAGAAATTATATGTGCTATAGGTAGGTGGGCTGCTCTTAAGACTTTCAGTGAAATAAACACCAGAATGAATTCACTTCATGAATAATAATATGGTTCTGGTCACGAACGATGGATGAAACCATGAGTAAATTAACACTGACCTGCTGCTGGAAATGAAAGTGGCAGTCAGATTCATCCTAAAATGATGAATTTTTGAGGACTGTGTATGTTGAAGAGCCAGTAAAAAGTATTTTAATATCAAGTAATGAGTGGGGGAACTTTATGTATTTTTTTACACTTACGTGTGTAGCATGTGCTAAATTAGCCATGATAAATTTTAGGCTGCTCACATGCCTGTGCACTAAGTAAAAATATTACTGCTACAAGTACATTTTTGAACTTTCCCTGAGGAAAGCCACGTTAAATTGTTAACAAATTATTAGTACCAAACATCCTAGAGGTTTTGTTTCACTGTTCCTGGTATGGCAGACCTAAGAAAACGAGTCTAATGATCACAGAGCCATAAATACACATTCTCAGGCTACTTGAAAGCCAATTCTAATCAGTTATTTGAACAGTTCCTGGGAAGAAGCAGCTTAAATATGGCCAATTAAGGAACATAGACAAACTTCTAAACTGAAAGAGGAGCAATATTTAACAGGAAAAGCTCAAATTTAGCTGGAGATCATATCACAAAGGATTGATAAAAGCAGAGAATGACAAATTTCAACAATTCTTGCTGATGCAGGACGATATTTCTTACTCTTGCACAGCTGAAGTTGTATTTGTAAAGCTGTGGGGGTCCTGCATGCTGTCACCAAGCAAGTGTTTAAATAAACCTCCTGGGAGTGGCTGTTCCCTGCCTTCCCTGCCCTGTGTCATAGGGAGAACGCATTTTAAAAAAAGAGAAAAAAAGCATATGTAACATTAAATACTGTATTTTGTGTAAAACCACATTATGAATTTTATCTATTTCATACATTTATGTCATATTACATTTGTGTTGTGTTAGTAATTTTATAGTTTTGCATCAAGTTCAGCAATGAAGGTGGATCACGGGACCACAGAATGCGTCAGGTTGGGAGGGACCACTGTGGGTCCCCTGGTCCAGCCTCCATTGTACAGCTCCTGATTTATCTGGTTATGTAGTTAGGTTATCAGTGATTTATCTAATATGCAGTAGCTGGCTGAAACTCATGGCGAGATGGGGAGATGCCTCGAAGCTGCAGAGAGGAGGGCAGAATTGTCATTTCCAAGCAGTGTTTTTGTGCTGAGCATCAGCCAGGTGTTGCACCTCAGGCTCAGGATGGCGTGTGCTGTGTGCCGCCTCCTGGAGAGCAGCAAAGGACTTTAGCTGAGGTGGTTTGATCTGTCCAGCACTTCCCTGCCTGCTCTCAGGCTGTGCCCAGTGTGCTGCTTGCCTGCTCAGAGCTGCCCAGCTCTTTGCACACCACTGTGCTTTGCCACACGGGCACTTTCTTAATTACTTTAGAAATGTTCTCGCTCTGTAACTTGGTGCGTGTTGCTGCAGGAGCAGAGGTGTGCCACAGGCTACCAGCAGAGATTAATTCTGTAGCACTTTCATGTTCTATATAGTCTCGAGCTATGTATTTATGAGTCAGAATCTAAACAAGCAAACAAAAACCTCTTCCTCCCCCCCCACTCCCCATCTACTTGTTTCCCAATTTGGGACTAAACCCACAGAAATGTTACCCATAATCAATATTTGAAGCATCTTCAGTATGACAATGACAAAATTGTTCATGGGTGCTCCAGTGTCATTTCAGCTGGAGTCACCTTTCCTGTGCTGTTTTTAAAACCAACTACTCTTTACACACTTTGGTGCAGTGTCTACTTTAAGTCTCTGTGAGATTAAAGTGCATTTCAGTGAGTTCTTACTGACAGTACAGAGCTGTTGAAGCAGCCAGCATGCCAAATTGCAGGACTGCCTTAGGAAATTTATATTACAGAGAGCTAGAATTTGCCAGAAATTTAGTTTGATCACTATATTTTAATGAAAAATAATAGCACTGTTGTTGTAAGGGGTTTCAGGTTGCTTTAAGAACTGATTTCAAGGAGGAACACTAAGGAAGTGAGGTTTTACAAACAAATTACCATGAATGTCCAGAAAATGCAGTTCAGTTTCACATTCTTTTGTTAGACTAACTCAATAAAATGAGCAGAATAGCTTCCCGACAACAAGACTCACTTCAAGTCCATACCGTGGTAATACGGAGGATCTCCTGATAAAAAGAGACAGGTGCTCTTCTGAAGTTGTCTCAGACAGATGCTGCTCTCCAGTCATGCTCTTGCTCTACTGTATGATTCCGTATCAGTTTTTCATTAGAGTTGTTCCTTGGGGTGAGCAGGTCAGGAATTTCAGCTCTTTGGTTTGGATCAGGTTCAGGTCAGTGAAAACTTTTAGTGACCTGACCCAGTCATGAACCAGAGATAGTCCCAGAAGTCTCCCTTGAGATGGAAACTGGACTCCTGATGATGTTTATCAGCTGGTGACACAGTATGGCTTTCTAGATAACATATGACATTGTGGGGTGCTCATGATCGCAGACCTTTGTTTGGATAAAGAAAGAAATGGACTTTTTATTGAATTTGATAAAGTTGCTAGCCAGTCACATTGTCATTTGCTTTTAGTTCACTTTAATGGGTCTGGGGATCTGTAATTTTTACAATGTGTTCCAAGGCTTTTATCTCTGCTTGATCTATTTTTAAATGCTTTTTTTATTTTCACAGCTAATTTGCAGATTCTCAGAGTATAAACTTATCATCCAGGACCACAATACCATATGGCTTTATGGTTCCATCGATTAGTTTCACCTTATACCTTTAATTTATTAGGGAAAAAAGGAAAGTTCCTATATGGCAGAGGTCATATAATTGGGATCAAACCAGTGAGGATAAGAGCTGGTGCTGCCTCTTGAGTAAAACAGAGCCAAAGATTGTGTGTGCCTGTAGTGTGTGCACTGCTGTGTGATCCAGCTTAGTCAGAACAAAACTGTCTTCCTTTTTTCTTGCTCTCTGTTGGTTTTTTTTTCTGCCTACCCCATTCCACACCTGGGCACTGATTATCTTCAAGAATCTCCTCAAATATTTCACTTATTCTGTGATATAGAAGGATGAGTGATATTCTGTGACACAGAAGGATGAGTGAGGAGTTACTAAAAATACAGGTAATGTTATTCAAGACTTAGACATCAAGAGATTCCCTGCCTTTAAATCTTCTCCTTGTCAGACAGAACTTTGTACCTGAGCAGCTGAATAATCTTCACCCTTATGATAACTTTTACTATTGCTACCAAAATTATTATTATAAAGTGAGAATGCATAAAAATGCTTAACTATTTTTTCCCAGTTAATGCTCAATTTCTAATTCTCAACTTCCTGTTAATAACAGCTAGAATGTGACTGGTAGCATCTGTTGGTATGGACTTTTGTTTTGGGTCTGTTGTTGGTTTGTTTGTTGATTTTAGGCCGTTTTAGGGCAATGGTTTGTTTGTGGCTGTCCAGTGCAGCCAGTTAAATTGGTTTGCTAGCAGAATTTGCCCTCTTGTCCAGGTAGTGCTGACCTGCAGATCTGTGCACTCTCTGGAGTGCTGAGTGTCACTGGCAGACTTCACTGGAAAGGAAATTGTGTTTCGCTCCCCAGGCTTGAGGATATGTCAGGAGATGAGCCTTCATCCCCTCTAAATGACTTCCCGCTTCTTTTTCTCCCTCACCCATCTGTGTATGCTCAGTTTTCAGTGGAGGGCTGGTGACAGAGGCTCCACTGATGTGGGAGATGCCTTCATCTCTTTTAATTTGAAACAGTGAGGAAGTAGAGGTTGCTATTGTACAATTCACGCTTCATCTTCATTTAGAGAGTGGCACATTCAGCCTTCATACCCCCTACTCTACCCCCGCCCTGAACCCACTGCAGAGAATCCCCACAGTGAGAGCTGTAACACTGTGGGGCAGAGAAGTCAAGGTAAAACATGGCACCAAGGCTTAAAGAAAAGCCTTTAAACATGGCACCATGTTTAAAGAAAAGAAGGGAGGAACAAGAGCATAACAGGGGATGTTTTATTTCTTAATGAGATTGCGTTACCACAACTTCAAAAGATTGATTGGCCTTATCACAGTTAACCTCATTTGTAACCTCTTTCCCTTTAAATTAATCCAGATTAGACATTAATAATAAGACCTCTAAGATAAATGGAGATGGATGTTTTATTAAGATAAATAAGATGGATGTTTGAGGGCAGAATAAGTTTCATTTTGGAATGCAGCATAGTTTGAATCTGTTCTTTCAAATGGATGCTCTCTTCCAGCTATTGTCAGAGTGGTTGAATAAGCATTAAATTAAGGAATGAAGGCACTTTGGGTGATAAATAGGTTGAGCTGATGGCTCTGATGGAAGATACATGAAACTGTAGCTTTTCATAATGTTTATTATTTAATAGGCCAAAGACAACCCAGTAAAACTAGCCTGCAGTGGTACAGGAGAGGTGTTTTGAGCAGTGCTCCTTCCTGCCCAGCAGCAGTCTTGCTAGTAGCTGCTCTTCTTGATGCTTCTAATTAATAAACTGAACTACAAATTATTGGATTTCTAACTTGATTTCAGATCATTCATTTTGTGAAAAGCACTTCTGGGGAATAATGTGTAAGTCAAGAACTAGCTGTATAAATATTTGTTGGGATTTCGTGGATTTCCTTTATGGTATTTCTGGTTTCTGAGCAGTACAAGTCCGAGATGTATCTCTGTCCATAGGCCAGTCTTTCCAGCTTCACCCCACCATGCAAACACTGGGTTTGTGTGTCCTCTGAGGCCTTGCTGTCTGCTTGGCCAGTACAGTTAATAGATTTTTAGAAGTGATTTTAAGGCTCTAGAAGAATATTTTGTTGCACACTGGTTGATTTTATCCACTTATGACCTACAATATAAATTTTTTCTGAAATATACCTCTCAAAAAGACATCCAGTCATAGTAGAAAACATCAAATGGTGGAGAATTTCTTGATAGTTTCTTCTAATTTCCCACTGAAACTGTTATTTTGTGTTAATTTTAATACTGAATTTGTCTACCTTTTGCTTTCAGCCATTTGTTTCCCCATTATGGCTTTCTACTGGATTAAAGAACTCATAAGGCCAGGATTTTCTGCACTCTGATTGTCATCTCATTAGATTTTAGTTCATTAGATGAACTAAAAAAATAGTGGAGCTCTGTGTCTTCCACTGTGAGACGCTCTGTTTCTTTTGCCAGCTTCTTATTTATACCTTTTTTGTAATTTCTTTCTTTTTATGGAAGTTACTGCACAGAGCAGCTTGATATGTTTTTACTTTTCAAAAGTCCGCTGATCTGCATGTTACATAATCAGATGAATACATCATCCACCCAAGATGACAACATCCCAGGTGTATGCAGTTACCAGAACTGTGTGGCCAGGAATTTCCCAGTTAATGTGTTGGAGGCTGGAGGCTGCTGTTCTTGGAAGTGAGATAGCCTTTCTGTGTTCCAGAGCAAGAACAATGAATCTAATTCTCATAAAAGATTCTCAAAATCTTTTTCA
>QWTY01049059.1:0-10608 GCA_008033365.1 Pseudorectes ferrugineus | reverse complement strand
AGGGGTATAAAAGAAAAGGCAAAACATCATCATGGCATCAGTACCATTCCAGAGATGCTCTCTCATATTTCTTCTTTCAACCTGTTACAAGAGCTGAATTTTCAGCATTGCAGATCTCATCCTTCAAATAAGCTCCACCTTTCAAGCCTTCAGAGAGCAATGTTGTAATTTGTCATAAACCTTCTTGTGGCTTTCCTAATAGTCTCCTAATTAGGCAATCAGGAATAACCTGTCTTTCAGCTAATTTTAGTACTGTAGGGTGAATGCTTCTGTGCTCCGTGACATAATGCAGTATAAACATCATAAACCAACTCATCCATAAAATGTCCCTGTCTCTGTGCTCAGGTTCTGTATTGAATACTGCTGGGTTTTTATCATTATCAGCAGCAGTGGAGTTGTCAAGGGGGAATGCATATACCTGAGTGAGGCAGAATTTAAGAAATGTTGGTTCTAGCAAGAACCATTGTTAAAAAGCACAGATTCTATTTTAGTATAGTAAACCTGAGCTAAGAGACTGCTTTCTCTGCTCCAGATTTGTTCCCAGCTGAGTACCAGGCTGGAAAAACAACAAGCGGCCAGTAAAGATGAACTGGAAGTTGTGAAGGTGAGAACGGTGTCTCTGCAAACGGGGTATTTCTAACACAAGTGTTGCTGAATGCCAGGGATACAGAACAAAACGTGAACTGAAGCTTAAAGTAACATCAATAGCCCCACGTGCATTTTTCAGCAGATGTAAACAAGGAAAGGGTTTATTTCCTTTCATGGTTCTTTATCTTGTATCAGACAGGGTGGAACTCTCAAACTGAAGTGCATTTAGTACTTGGCTTTTCTTTTTGCTGTTAAAATATATACTTCTGGTAAAAAATGTAGAGAAAACAGTATTTACTTGAATGTTTTGATTAACTGGAAAAAAAAAAAGACTCTGTAGAAGACAAAACATGTTGTTTCTCAAGTGTGCACAGTGGAGGGATTGGAATTGGCCAGACTGGACACGGTTTATATCTGGGTTTCTGTAATTTAAGCAGAATTGGTTTAAGTAATTAAACCAAATGGCACAGCTAGGACCATCCCCAGAATATCCACAGTGGTTCCTCTCCCCTGTCTAAACCCCTTCCCAGGAACACCTACATAAGAGAGAAACATTTCCTGATCAGGTAAAAATAATAATTCTGAGTAGGCAGAGTTGTTTACCCTCTGCTGTAGCTTCTACATATTTCTTTAGTACTCAAGCTGAACTGGATTTGTTGCTTTTTAGTGACTTTTTTATGTTATTGATAATAACATAAAATAATGCTAGGGTTGATGTTCCTATATTCTGCTAAAAATAGCTCAATATCCTGTTTTAGTTTGTGCAAGCCAGGCCAGCTGTTTCATCTACTCAGATTTAATTTACTCTACTGAGTTGTGCTGACATATATATTACAAAGCTTTGGTAGCAAGAAGATTCTAATATAGGAGCAAAGTTTCCATGCTTAGAGCGTGCTAAGTAGATTCTAGGAATTTTTATACTGGTTAACATACCCTGGAAATTGTTCATGAATATGAATGACTCAAATTCTTTTCATGCCAATTGTAAAAACTGCAGTACTGGATGGTTTGAGACTGAGGCAGTCTGACAAAAAAATGGCTCTTCCAGGAAGTACAGCAGCTCCTGTAACATGGACTAAGAATGAGCTTTCTGGGTATTTCAGGGTAAAGTGATGGCCTGCAAACACTGCAGTGAGATTTTCAGCAAGGAGGGGGCACTGAAGGTGCCTGCTGTAAGCACGGACAACAAAGGCATCGAAACAGATGATGAGAAGGATGCACTGAAGAAGCAGCTGAGAGAGATGGAGCTGGAACTTGCACAGACCAAACTGCAGCTTGTGGAAGCCAAGTGCAAAATTCAGGTACGTGGAATCCAAGTACAGCAGGGCGGTCACCTTAACCTCATGCTCAGTCCAAAATTATTCTGAATCATACAAAGAATTGTTCCAAAAGTGAGCACATACCTGCATGCCTGTATAGCTGAACTTCCAGAAAAATTTTCTGTCTTAAAAAGAAAAACATGTTTTTATTTATGTGTCTAAATACCTTGTGCTGTTTCAGCAGTTTGAATGTCTTCTCTCCCCAGTGCCTGGGAGATTGCAAGGAAAGTGCCGGACTGCAGGGACTGAGTGTGAAGATGCTTCTTTGTAATTAATTAGGTTTTGATCAATTCTGACTATTCTGCTTTCTTAGGAGCTGGAGCACCAGAGAGGAGCCCTTATGAATGAAATCCAAGCTGCCAAAAACTCTTGGTTTAGCAAAACCCTGAACTCTATCAAAACGGCCACAGGCACACAGGCACCACCGCAGCCCCAGCCGCCCCTGCCTCCCAGAGAGGGCAGCACATAGTTCCAGCCACACCCGGCACAAGAGCACAAAGAACAACACAGCTGAAACCTTGGAGGATTCTTCCAGTGGTCTCTCCTCCTGGGGAAAGGACAATGAGGCAGGAGTGCAGGCTTGAAGTGAAATTCTTCAGTGTTTTTCATTCATTTTCTGATGTGACCCTTTTCAAAGGGGAAAAAAAAATTCCTGGTTTATGTTGAATTCCTACTTCCCATACTGCCTTGCTGAAAGCCACGTTCTGATACCTTCATACTTTTACACTTTATTTTATATGACTAGATGTTAAATAAATACTTCAAACCTAGGTCTTTAATACACATCTAAGTTGAAATCATTTTTGTCTTGCATAGAAGGTTTTTCTTCTTCTGGAAGAAGAGAGAGAATGGAAAATGTACAGTACTGCAGCATGATCTCTCCCTAGAAAGCACAGTGTAAGACATCTAGGATAACTTACGCCCTGGGACCATCTCAGAAGTTTATCGCAGCAGCTGCATCCTGCAGAGAAGCACTTTTTGTAAAGCTTAGGCCATAGCAAAGATAGGCTTGTGCTCTCCTGGCACAATTGCTATGAGCTTCCCTCATAACTCCTTAGTTTGGATTGGTTTTTCTTCAGAAATGCAAGTAGTGCAGTTTTTGTAACACTGTTGTTTAAAGGCTATTTACAACTCAACTGGAATTTAACATAAAGTTACCTAGTTCCCTTTTTTAAATTCATGTTTATATTAAGAATTCCAAGGAATAACTCCTTCCACTGGGATAAAGGGAGAACTGTTTTACCACTTATTCGATGTTTTTGCTGAGAAGCAGAGTGAAGACCTTGCATGGTTTTGACCTTTTGTAAATCCTGTGCAATAAAGGGTAAGTTTTACGGATAAAAGTAATGAAAACCTTGCCCTGGGTCTATATTCAGATTCCAAATTTGACACAGAAATGAGGTATCAAATAAAATACCCAAAAGGCTTGTGCTGCACTGATGAATAAAATATCACAGAAACAAGATCTGTTTGCTAGAATTGTTTGGTTAGGAAACGCTTTGTTGGTATTACTTATTTTTATAAAAACAAGCATTTTCAAGTGGAATACAAGCCCTAGACTTTCCTGTGGGGGTAGACTTCTCTGGTGATTCCCAAACCTGTCTGGTGGTTTTATATCTCTTAAGGTAAGAAAGTTCAAAAGCATTTGTTCTGACTAAACATAAAGCGTTCATAGAAATACTTATTTCATGGAAAATTAAACTATTGCTTGAACTGATGGAATATTTTTTTAATTATACCTGTCATGTCTAAAGATGGTCTTGCAGGTAAATGTCATTGCTGGACTAAATGTTGTGTATTAATTGTTTCATTTGCAAGATTTTTTCCAGGGACACTAGTTCTGTTTTGATCTCTTTTTTTTTAATTCTAAGGAATGCCATACATTGTCAGTTTTGTACAATAAAATTTAATAATACCCATCTTGTGCTTTGTTGTCAAGCATAATTGTGAATTATTTTCAACAGGGTAGTACAAACTTAATGTTACCAGTGCCAAAGGAAAGATTCTGAAAGGCAGTCAGCTGTTAGACGTAGAGATCAAAACATAATCACCATCCTGACACAATTCTCTCTTCTAAGAATAAGGGGTTAAAAAACTTCTTAAATGTAAACATTAAAACATTTTAAAATGTAGCTTCAAGAACAGTGATTATCTGGAATTACTAATACAGTGAGAAAAAAAAGGGGAGAAAACAGAAGATTTCTTTTGCAAATGTTATCAAAGGTCTTTTTCCCTTGTCACTTTCTTGCTCGTATATTTGCATAAATGTTTCCATTCTCTTGACTGACTAAACCCAGTGTTAGTCATTCACTTACCAGTTCCGCTTCACATTCAGAATGTGAATCTGAATTCATAATAAATCTGAAGTGACATTTAAGGACACCTGGTGAACATCTGATTGTTGCATTTGAGAGTACTGTGCCCATGAGGGAAACCGGTTGTTTGACAAGTGTCTGAATTTCTCATTTCGTTTATCTTAAATCATACTTACAAGTGGATTTAAAACCCTGATTGGAAAAGTTCAGTAAGAATGATTAACGAAATGAGTTAGGCTGTGATTCCCTGAGCAGATGAGTTAAGAGCTCACTGCTGCTCATCCCTCCCACTCGCCATTGTACAGTCCTGTCCCTTTTCTTTGTTCTAGTATGTTCTGGATATAATGAAAAACAACAGCAACAAAAGATGTGGGTGGATTTACCCCCCTTCGGTTCCTCTTTTGTCAAGTGAATGACTTAAATCACCTCAAAGGGCCCAGTGAGTGCAAACGGATCATGGGAGTGGGACTTTCCAAGTCCATCAAAAAGGAACTGGTAAATAAGGTCACCACGTTGCACAGAATGAGCTTTGACACTATTCCTTTTCTCAGTGTAGCTGCTTTCTGACTTTGGAAGTTGAGTTTCAGGAACAAAACCACATTTGCTGCCTGCTAGCTGTGATGATTTCAATCCCTTGTAAGGATGCAAGCTGGCTTACCTCACCAAAAGGAAAGTTTCAGAAAGCAATGACCCTAAAGGCAGTAAATGATTTCCACCTTCCAGCTGTAGATCCAAGGTAGCATTTGTAGCAGTGGCATTTGGAAGAGTAATATTTAGGTGGAAACTGCATCTTCTCAGCATTACTGCAAGAGTGAGAAAACAGCTTTATGGCATTATCTTGATGAATATTCAGAATGAAGGAAAGGATCAGGACTCCATGCTTAAACCGGGCAAGCTAAAATATCTGCTGACTATAGATGCTATTGGGAAATTTAGTTTCCTGCAAGAAAAGACACCTCTGTGTGATAGAACTACCTACACACATATCCTTGGTGGAGTTGTCAGGGATAGCTGGCTTATTGTTCAGCTTTTCAGCAGGAAACATCATCAAGTCTCACTGAAACTGTTGTTTCCATGTGGCACTGGAACAGCTAACATAACTCCTAAGTCTGGAGTGATCAACCTTTTTTCCCTGAGTCTGTAGTAAACTATGTGTTCACATCAAACTTTTATTAAAATTAATTTGAATTTTATAAATATATATGTGGAACTAAAACCTATTTTTAAATTTTATTGAGAATGCACCATTCTGAAATAAAGTCTTTACTTTGATTAGGAACAAACCTCCAAAGAATATTTTTACTACAACTTTTTATCTTGTTGGATTCTAATCTGTTCCTGAGATGCCCAATATGGGGGGCAAAAAAAAAGTCCTTCTTTTCACTTTAAAAAGTTGGTTTTCCTTTGACTGTAACACTTTACAGGCTAAATGAAGCAAGGCTGATTTAGTTACGTGGTACATTTGTGAACTAGTCTTGTATTATCTTTGTGAACCAAACTTAATATTCTAAAGTAATAGGACTTACTCCATTTAGTTTACGTTTCTAAATGTACCTGGAGAGAAATAAAAAGAAAAAAAATAGAAAATACCATGGGTAGAGAAGCCAAGAAACTTCAAAATCCCTGAGGTCCATCTGCATTAGTGTTTGGTAGAACCAGTCTCAGGAAGGGCAGTGGGCAAACCCACCCTTGTCCTGTCCATTAATGAGGATTTAATTTGCTGCAGCTGAGTTACATTGCTACAACTAAGTGGAAGTGCTTACACAGGTAAGCAGTATTTTTTTCTTTGTTAGAGATTTTAAATGACTTCTCTTGGTTGGCCCTTGAAATTTCTTTTAAGATAAAGGATCCTCTCTGCCACTGTGTTAAGAACAACTTGAAATAAAAACAGCCATTTACAAGGGGAGACAGAGATAAAAAGAACTGCAAGAGTTCAGCCCCTTCACAAAGCATGAAGTATCCCATTGACTTCAGGGCCGTGATGCCACTCATTGACTGAATGTGGTAGTTTAGGAGTAAATAAAAATCTGCATTTACTGGCACCGAAGTATCAAAATTTGGAAGTCACATGCCATGCTTTCTCCACAGGCTCAAGGCAGGGCTGTTCCCTTCCTTCTGTTAAGTAGCTGCAGTGAAATCCATGAAACTACTTGTATGTGTGGGAGAACTGTAATCAGGTGATTTTCATTTACTCAGAGGAGTTTCATTTACTGTTAGACTCAGGGATAATTGGCAACTTCTGCATCATCTCCTAAGCCTAAACACCCTTGGCTTTGAAACCAGAAGTACTCTTACCTTACAGTGCTGGTGTTCTTCCAGCTGCTAGAGAGAAAAGCGTAGTGTCACCTCTGATTGATTGTGAAGAGAGGACAGAGATGTTGCCCTCAAGGCTGAGGGAAAGCATTCCCTGTCCCTGCCAGACCCTGCTGGAGGGGCTGCTGTGCAAAGAGCCAGCTGCACCAGATGTGCAAACACCAAGGTTAGAACTAAATGATTTGTCTGTCTGTTGTGGTAATATCCTACTGGGAACTGTCCCATTACCTCCTTCCAAGTAGTAACACTAAGGGGAGACATGATGAAATGCTCAAGTTTGGATCTCTCAGGTTTTAGGGTACGTCACAGCAGCCTTTAGAACTGAGCTAATCCACAGATGGCTTTTGGGAAATTTGGCAAGGAATTTGCAACTGGATAAATAATGCTCAGCATTGATCGAGACCTTCTCTTTCCCAGGTCAGAAGTCTACACAATTTACTTCAGGATTGTGACTTAACACACACAGGTCAATTCTCCAGGAATACAGGGCTCTCCATTTCTCCTGGGTCCCAACTGCTTTGCTACTGAATGTATTTCATGCTATTTTTACCTGAAAAACAAAAAATGGGTAGAGAATTAGGATATTACTTTTTATTATTTTCTTATTCAGTGGGACTTGCTTTTATTTAACCTGTAAAGGAATATATATGTATCTTTGGAGAACTATATCTTACATATAGAATAATATATAAGAAACGGAACGACAAGGGGATAAATACATCAAAAGGATTTGGTATCATAAATTTCATGTGTGATTTGATACCACCGGAATCCTGGGCTGTACTAATTTCCTTACAGTTTCTCTTATTTTTGTATTTTATATAATACATGGATGGTACTACCAATGCAAACCACAGCAGATGTTCCCAGATTTTTCTTCAGATCTCAATTCCTGTCTCCCTGTAATCCCTGGGTTTGCAATTCTGCTATACCACCCTCAAAAGCTGTACCAGGAGCTCTCTTGAGCCTTGGGAACTCGTGCTTTCCCCTGGAAGAAGATTGTCTGGCTTCTTTGAGCTGGGAAAAGATGACACATGAATGCAGAAAAGTTTCTAATCAAGCATAATCCATCTCCCTCTGTGTCTGCAATTAAGGTGGATTCACTCCAGCACACTAAAAACAGAGCAGCTTCAAATCTCTGATTCCATGACAATGAAGTTTTCCAGATTTGGGGTTGCCTTTGTGATGTGGGTGTGTCCCAAGTTCACAAATCCTAAAGAGTTAGGAAAAAAAGGGCATCATAGAGAGGTCAGACTTCTAACTGAGAACCATTCAGTACTGCCAGTACTTGGGTGACACATCCATGTATTATATGAAGTACGACATGAAAATATAAGTGTAATGCTTGTTATTAAAAGTGCAATTCAATGTACATGGTCACAACAAATGTTTACTTTTTTAATTGTTACAGAATTGTTCAGATCAGTACCTTGTTATCATTGTGTGAACGATGCCTTGTAAAATAAATGGAAATGGAAAACAAGTTGGGAGTAAGATGCTTATTTTCATAAACCATTTAATTAAGAAGCAGCTTAAATCTGTTTGCAGGAAGAAGCAGCTGCTGTGTCAGGTTTTATGACGCAGTTCTCACCAGCAGCTCTATTGCACCAGGGCACAGTGACTTTGCAGGTTAGCTGTCCAAAGTGTGTGCAAGCTAATTCCAGCCCTTTCCTTAGGATCATGTGTTGCACAGGGAGCTGTGCCACAGAGCTAATGGCTCACCCTGGTCCTCTGCTCCACGTGCCAGTCTGAGGTTTCCAGCACAGAGAATGCTTTTCCTAAAGGTTGGTGATACACAGGAATGGGACAACAGCTGTTGTTAAGGACTTCATGCTTCCCTGGAGTACACAAGCCTTGAGGCAGCATGCCTGCAGGAAGAGACATGGGGAGCAGAAGGAAACAGCAACACACTGGCAAGTGACTACTAGGAGAGAGGCAGGGCTGAGCAAGAGCAGAATGTACCGCAGGCAGAAGTATCCAAATGCTTTATAAAACCATTTTTCCATGTGAGCAGCTGCTCTAGGACTTTCTTTTCTATTAAGTGAGATGAGCAGCCGTTGTTCCCAGATAACTGCAAAAGCACATGGCACTTCAGGGGAAGATAAGGCAAAGAGGGAGAAAAGCTGAAGATTAAATTTACCAGCCATAACATTTTGTATTGATTTACCTCCACATCACTGTCCCAAGCGTTTGTCAGGAGAGGAGGCAGCATCCAGATGCTGTTGCAGCTTTATGCAAAGGAGAGCTATGTGGAGCTTGTTTTTACATGACAAGAGTGACAACTCTTCCACATGGAAGCTGCCACTCAAAGGGAAGTGCTGTGAGTACAGAAATGCTCCTGATTTAAGGTAACTAAATAAACACTTCTAAAAAAAACTCAAGGAAAAAAGCAAATTACAGGCTCACTTCAAATGCATTTCTATGTTAATGAAAGCATCTTCTCCTCTAGCCAGAACTTAAATTAGAAAGCAATACCAATTTAAATTGTAAAAGTAAGAGCACTTGCTAATATAAGACCATAGCTGAGTGTGCAGAAACTCAAAAATTAGTAGTTAAATTAAAAAACACAAAAATTTTCCTTGTCTCAGTTGCCGCTACACAGAAAAAAATTAAAGGAAGTAATTCCTGAACAAGCAACTGCCCTTTACCAATTAAAAACCAACATGCCATAAAAGTAAATTCCAGCTGACCATATTGTATTTCCTGGATAAAATCAGGAATATCCTGTTTTCAAATAGTATTCCTGAAGATGGTCAGGCTTACGCTTAGTCCTATGAAAATTTAGAATAAGCACAGTTAATTTTGCAGATCTTTTCTCCACTGCAGATCCTGAAGCACTGCAGCAGAGGGTTATAATAAACACCTCAGTACAACATCTGTTAAAACCACTTTGGGGAATGCCACCTTGAACATAAATCCTTGGCTTCAGGGTTTCTATGAATGCATTTTCATCAACTTTCTTCTTCCCTCCCTACCTCTACAGATCTCTTAGCAGATTCATTCCTGGATGTTTGGTTTAGAAGAGAAAAAACCCCAGACTCTAAGCCCATGTACCAGCAAATGAGCTGACATTTCTCAATTTAGTAAAACAGGTGTTATAACTGGCACCTTTTTTTAGAGAAACTGACTTTTTCAACGGTGAAGGGCTGTGTTCTGCCTTGGGTCACACTGTTTATAAAGGACATCTGGAGGCAAACACTGCCTCCTCTACATTCCTGCTGAGAAAGAATGCCATTGCCTTATTGTTTTCTTTAAGGGAAATTTTAATATCCAGTGGGGCTATAGAAACTTTTTTTTGGTGGTGCTCACTGCACTGATTTAGTAACAGTGTCAACAGTCATATTTTTCTTTTGATGAGGAAAAGGCTTAGGAGAGAATTTTGGTAGCATTACACCATCATATTTTTACATGCATATAGCCAAACCTTCTGTAAATAAAAGCTACATTTTCCTTGTAAATGGTTTGGTAACTAAGTCTCTTACTCACAAAGTCACTTGCAGAGTACACATTATGACATTACAGGTCAGGAACAATTTCCCAACTTACACTCTGGGTTTGTTGTAGAAAGCTTATTATGCATTAGTTGCGGGGGTCTCCCTCTGCTGTGGTATTTGTTGAGGGCACTGTGCCATCCACCCAACTTCTACTGGATTTGGTTGTTTTTTAATTAATGAAATCTTAGAACTTGAAAGCTTAAACCCTGCTGGAGTTGATCTTGGAGGTCTTTTCCAACCTTAATAACCATGAAAATGAGGAGCAAACACAGAACAGGGCACTCAGTTTATAAGCCCATGTTCCTTTGAAGGCCGGGAACACAGATTTCTTCCCCTTTGATCGCTATTATCTCCACCACATCAGCCTGATACTCTTTGCCTGAAGAAGGAAAACACCACCACTTTATTTTGCAAAATTATTCGAGGACCTTGATGGCGAAGAGCTACCGTAAAACGAGGGGAAAAATTCTGATTGCCAAAGTAAAACCCAGCCCCGCCCCGCCTCAGGCCCCTCACAGTGAGCGGCCCACCATCCCCTCAGAGCCCGAGGGGCGGGAAAGCTCCTGGTCCCGCCCGTCC
>QWTY01049057.1:0-11448 GCA_008033365.1 Pseudorectes ferrugineus | reverse complement strand
ATATTTATTTTTAAATGCCCAACGGGGTAGAGTTAATCTCTAGTTAAAGACATTTTGTAGATCATCAAGATCAGACAACTTTCTAAACTAATTTGGATTCTCAAGGTGAAAAAAAATTAATCTTTGTTAATTTATCTGGAAGTACCCAGTACAACTTTAGACATGAGCCAGTTCTGTGTTCCCACACATGCCCGTGGCATGACCGGTTGCTGCCCTGCTCTGTGAGTGGGGGAAGATTTCAGGTCTGGCTTGAAAAAGACAGAAAGCTGATATTCAGGGAAGCATCACTTAATGTATTTGTAATTATGTCCTTTTTGATGGTTTTGAGTTCATGTGCAATGTCAAAAGCAAGCACAAGCCTTTTTTTGTGCACTGATAGCCTTCTAATGGTGTTTTCTTTGTTGGTTATATCTCACCTTCCTCTAACAATACTCGCAGCTAAGCCACAATTTTTTTACTCTAACCATAAGTGATCTAATTGATCTAATCTGTAATAGTGAGGATATATGCCTCTGGTAAGGACCTGAACATTATCAGAGTTGCCAGTCCAATGATGCTCTCCTGGGTTGCATTAGATGCCTCCATTTCTAACCACACAACTTCATTTTTATTCCTTTCCTGGGCAGCACCGTGGACTTTTAAAAAAGCCTGGAAGTGAACAGCTGAGTGACTATAGAGGAAAATATAGTTGACGAGCAAGGAGAGGATTGTGATGCAAAGGTGAGTGGCATAGAAAAGCCTTCTGTTTCCTTGGGCACATGGCTTTTTAACCATTGGGCCTCCCTAAATGCAGGAGCTGCTTCTTGACAGCCTGTTGTGAATGGATAACCGGGGCACCCCTGTGCAGGGATTTAATCCTTCCCTCATAACCCACTGCTCTTGTTCTTACCAGAGGAGAGAAAGAGTGACAGGAGCCACTGGCTCTCCCCCACTGCTCTGACTGTGGTGAGAGGGGAACCTGTGCTGTGCTGCCCCTGCATTTTCAAGGCACTGCCTGAAATTCCAGCATGAAGATAACTTGATTTCCATCTGGGCAGCAGATGCCAAGAGACAGCAAACCTCCATACGTGCTCTCCTACTGCCTGCTCCCAGAGCTCACATGGCTCCTTTGTGCCACCAAGTTCCCACAGATCACACCTCGGCCATTTGCAAAGCTCTGCAGAAAATCACGATCTGAAAGCCTTGCTGCTTAAGAAATCAAAGTTATTTCTGATCATATTGTGGGAAAGGAAGCAGAGATGTGGAATTTGTTTGAACACTCAAGGGACTTCATAAAATAACTTTGCTGTACCAGTAGGCCCCACAAAGGTACCATCGCCTTAATCACACTGTGAAGGTGTGGACTCCCAACCTCTAAATCACTTAGTGTTTTAAAACTTCAAGCCCCAGACTGCAAACCCAGAAGCATTAATAAACTATTAATGTTTGTTCTGGGTGAGTGGAAATAATGGCCTTCTATATATTTTTAAACACAGAAGCAGACACAGGCTCATCAGTCTTGCAGGTCTACACCATGGCTGCCACCCATCCAAGCAGCTACACAGAGGTATGTGGAACAGAGATTTTGGGTCGTAGCTATCCCAGGGCAGGTTTTTCAGTGGGTTTTAGTCTTGCTGCATGACATGGTCACTGAGTAGGGCAGCACTGGCTGCACCAGGAGGGGAGCTGCAAATCCTCACTCAAGAGCACATGTGAAAAACCAGCCTGTCCCAGCCATGGCTGCAACACCCTCCCTCATCTCCTGAGGGCAGGGAGTCAAGATACTGAGGCAGAAAAGAAGGAACCCTCTTCATCAAAGCAGCAGATATAAATTTGCCTTTATTTTGGTCACTTCCCCAACCTGCTGTTATGCTTTTTGTCCTGTCTAAATTGAGATTTCGTACTTGGAATCCATCCATGCTCCAAAAATATCCAGATACAGAGAGAAAGGCACTGGGTGAGTCACAAAAAATCCAAGCTAAAGAATTTAGGAATGCATTTTAATTACAATTAGCATTAATTTAATGCTAACTACAATGGCTTTCATTACACAGTCATTTATTTTTAGCACCAAAACACACAAAATACTCTTTTGGAATACTTGACTGCTAGCATTTGCAAAATTCAAAAGGAAGACTCAACTGTAACCATCATGGTGTAGTTTATGATACTATCAATTCCTAAATATGTTTGAGTCTCACAAAGTCACAGGTGGGGTACCTGAAAAACCTAGAAAATTAATTTGCTGGACATCAGAATTGAGGACATCAGTGCTCAGAAATGAACTCAGTTTCTGGTGAATATGAGGCAGCGTACTGTGAAAAGGCAAAGCTGCTGAGTTTTAAAGAGCTGTTTGCAGGTCACTTTTAAAAAACAGCTCTGGTCATGCCTATTTCCAAAAAATCTACTTTTGAACCTGATGGCTTAGCAAATAATCATCTCATATCAAATATTCCTTTCAAAGCCTTAATGCTGGAACATGCAGTGCTGATATGGCTCAGTATAAGCACTTAAATAAAGGTTATTATTTCCAAGTCTATGGTATAAAAAAATTGCATCAATAGGGCAGCTGAGTTCAGAAGATGCTGAATAAACTTATTAAATGCTGATTCTGGTCATCTTTTCCCTTCTATTAGATTGCTGCAAGCCTGTTAATCCCTCCTTGCTGTAACAGTGCTGACAATACCTTCCTCAACAGCCCTTCAGGGGTAACCTTGCCTCATTTCCAGGGATGCCAGTGCACCCCCTTCTCTTACAGTGCCAGGGCAGTGCTTTAAGAACCTGGTTTCAAAATCCATTCACACAGCCAGCTTGGAAAAACCAGTCTTTTGTGGTCTAGCCCATCACTTCAATGCAGGTGAAATTTTGATTAGTTGCTTGATCCCCTGTTAAGAAATAAAAAAATAAGGAGAATCCTTGTGATACTGTCCTTTCATGTATTTGCTGCAGTCAGCAGCAGCTGCAGAGGTTTTCTTTGATGCTTCCATCCTTTGAAGCTCTCATTGCACACTGTGCATCGCATTAAGTGCCTTTGAGGTCTGCACCTGGGAGTGCTCCTGCCTCTTTATCTGGAAAATCACCCCCAGAAATACACGCATGGTGTTCAGGGAACCCAACCCATACCAAATGCAGCTGCTGTGTGGCCTGGACATTTCTTCTAATGGTCAAAGTAGTTAAATTCCCTTCTTCCATTTGAACAGGATTCAAAGCAGGGTATGAAGAAAAAGATAAACTCACTGGCCTGGCCATCAGGACCATGGTGTGGGTCTTTGGAGTTCAGATGGATTTTGGCCTTCTCTGTAGTCATCTTCAAGTTACCTCCAGTCAGTTTGTGAGTGTGTACACTGATTTCAGTCATGGCTGCAGCCTGCTGAATTTAGGTCAAAGAGCGGCCTATGCCATTGAAATCAGTGTAATTGCTAGGGCACAAAGGTGGTCACAGGAGGATAAAGGAGATAGAAGTCCACCTTTAAGGTGTTCCCATTGCTGGTTTGGTTTCATTCTGTCCCCTTCCTTGAATTTTTAAAAATACTTATGACTGAAGGACATAGCTGAGTTCTTTCCCTCCCAGCACCATGCCTTGCAGGGAGGAGAGGGCAAGGGCTCAGCCCAGGAGGCTGCCAAGTGCTCTGGCCCTCCATCAACAAAGCACTTAAGGGGTGCTTGTTTATAGGTATTTAAGCAGCACCATTGACAGAAATACCCATAGTACAGAGCCCTCAGGATCCAAATCAAGGCTAAATGACACAAGTGAGATCTTAAAATGCCTTTTTTTTTCTTTTCCAGCAATAATGCAGGACTTGCCCAAATGAACAAACAGAACTCTCCTATTGAAAGGCTGCCCATCTGGCACCTCTCCTAGGAGTGCCAGGGCAAACTACACAGCTTATCTAGTTTGGATTATAATTATATAAACACATTAAAAAACATATTATATTACAGCATAGTGCAGGATAGTGTATTGTAGTACAGCATAAATATAATATCTAATATGTATATTACATTATATATCTAATATATATATAAAGGGTGGACCCTGTCTTCCTCATTGCAGACAGTAACATATGTTGAAGCAACAATATGAAAACAACAGCAACTCTTGAATTTCTTGCTGTCCTGCCATAAAAAATTTCAGCCCAAAGAGAGAAATTCAGCAAAGGCATAGCAACCAAAACCAGGATTCTGGAAATGGTCAGGGAAGCATAATGGATGTCACTGCCACCTACGCTGCTGCTGAGAAGACAGCTGGAAACACAACCATAGTCTGAGATGCATGTGCCTCCAAGTGTTTCATAAGTCTGCACAATCCGGGGATACATTTCTGAGGAAGATGCACAGGGACTGTGACAGGTTGTATGCTCTGGTAATTATAATGCCTGTGTGCACCGTGTACAATGGATGACGGATAAAGTGTCACAGATTCTGAAGGATAAACACTCTAAAATAAGTACATTTTCAGCTCAAAATAAGTGAAAGGTAAGCCAAACCACTCAAAATTCAAACCAAATGCAGGTCAATATTTTCCTATTGTGTAATCTTAAAAATAGATGTAATTTCTGTCATTAACTCTTGATGATTCATCCTTAACCTGGACTATTTCCTCCTGGGTTCTACTGACATTTTCCGCAGTGGTGGGTTGACCCTGCCTTGGACACCAGTTGCTCACCAAAGACACTCTATCACCCCCCTCCTCAGGTAGACAGGGGAGAGAGAATATAGCAAAGAATTCATGAGTTGAGATAAGGACAGGGAAATATCACTCACCAGTTACTGTCGAGGGCAAGAAAGGCTTGATTTGGGGAAGATTAATTTGTTACCGAACAAATCGGAGTAGGATAATAAGAAATAAAAGAATCAAATCTCAAACACCTTTTCCCCCCTTCCCCCTCTTCTTTCCAGACTCAATTACTTTTCAATTTCTCTACCTCCTCCCCCACAGCGACATAGGGGAACAGGGAATGGAGACTGTGGTCAGTTCATCCCACATTGTCTCTGCTGCTGCTTTCTCCTCAGGGAATGGACTCCTCACACTCTTGCCCTGCTCCTATGTGGACTCCCTCTCAAAGGAGACAGTCCTCCATGAACTCCAGCATGAGTCCTTCCCACAGTTTTGCAGTTCTTCATGAGCTGCTCCAGCATGGATCTCCTCCATTTCTCTTGCAAGCCCATCCAGGAGTCTCCATCAATCCACAAGCCTTCAGCAATGTTCACTTAAATCTAAACCACATAACTGCGAGCCAGAGACCACTGGTGTCCTCTCCCTGTGCCCTCTTTCAGAGCCCAGATACATCAGTGTGCCCCAGAATCTGCCTTCCCCAGCAGCACACCCCAGGGACACATGAGGCCAGCATTGCTTGACAGGGAGGTAGAGAACAGCAGGGAGATGTTAGGATAAAAGAGTGTAAATATGTGAGTGAAAGCAAGTGAGTTGTTAACACCAGGCAGATGAGAAGAAGCCATGGTGAAAAAACGGGAGAACAATTATACCACATTCCTGCTGGAATCTGAAAAAAAAAAAAATCCTCAGAACTGGGGCCCCTGTGTCAGAGGATGTCAGGGAAACATGTATTTCACACTCTCCTTGTGTTTAGTTGGTGCAGAAGGTCACACCTTGCAGCACTGTTGGTTGCTGTGTGGTCTGAAGCCATAAAGAGCAGGGCCATGGATCCACTGACTTGGTGCTGGCTGTGGACCACCTGAGCAGTCTCTAAAAAATTGCAGTTTGAAAGTCAACAAGATTGTCATTTGTCAGTTGAGAGAGAACATGAGGCTTCCCTTCACCCTGCCGTGAAAGGCTCTGCCTGCAGACACAGCACCAGGACTCTGGGCAATTGCTTTTGCTTCCTTCTGGTTCCCACACGGGCTTTCTTCCCTGCCTACATCCCCACCTAAGAATGGTGGCTTTGGTATCTAGCCACTGTGCTCTGCCCAGGTGAGCACAGAAAAGAAATCATTTTCAGAATGCAAGGTAGGAAGAAAAGAAGAACAAGGTGGGAAAGCAAAGTGCACAGAAAGCAATGACTGGAGAGCTGTGAGTCTGGCCAGGGAAGAGGTCACTTCTTCTAAAAATATCTTTCTGATGGAAATTGATTTTATTTGTTGCATTTCCTAGGAAACTAAGTAAATGAAAGATAGGTTTTGCAATGTATTCTTTCAGTTATTCTTGCCTAATATAGGTTGAAAACAATACTTTTACTGCCAGCAAAAGACATCTATAGTCTGCAGAATCTTCAGGGTGTCACTGGAATGATGCCCCTGGTTAAACTGTAACCTCGCTGCTGTTAAACGTGGTGCTACTGGACAATGTGAGGAAAATACTGTGCGTATACAGTATGGCATAATTCTACCCATGTATCACAGGTTTTAGGAAATTTTTATGCTCACATTTTAAGCCTGATGCTATTCCCACTGGACTCAAAGCAGTATTCCCACAAAGCTCCATGTGACAAAGACTTGGCACTAGATATCAGTGTCCTTAGAACTGAGTTCTTCATGAGGCAGAGACAAAACAATGAGTGCACTTTTCTTCTGCCATCAGGTTTCCAGAGTTAAAACTCCATCATAGCCTTGGTAGCTGCAACCCCCCTTCATGCTGGTGTCAGTTGAAATGAAGAATGTTCTGCCCAGACTGAAGTGAGAGCAACACTTTTTAGGCACATTAAAGCAAGTAGCAAGTCTCCAAACCCCCCTTGGAGGTTATTGGAAGACTATCTGAAAGGGAGACCATGGAGTGTAGCATGCCAGCATGAACAAACTACAAAGCAGAGGCGGGAAAAGGGAATGAGGCAGTGAAGAAGGGAGCGTGAGTGTGAGGAAGCTTAACAGCCGTGTTGGCAAAAAGCAGACTGTCAGCAAAGAGGATGTTTACAGTCTTGAAGTCAGGATTCAAAGAGCAAGTGGCTGGCGTGAGTCTGCACTACAGCCCCTTGAAGCAGGGTAAGGCTGAGAATACAGAACACCAGGACCAGTTCTCAGCACAGATGAGAACTGGAGACCTCCTGCTTGTGCTCCTGCTCATGCAGTTGTTGAGTTACAAACAGGACAATATGCAAAATGACCCTGAGCTGAGTGCAAATGTATGTTCTAAAATCACAGCACTGAAAAGCATTGGCAAATATTTCTTTTTTTTTTTTTTTTACTCAGTAACAAAAAAAGGAACTGAGAAAAAGAGAAATATTCATTAGGTACAAATATCAAAGCTCATTAATTTCTTTATAGGGGTGTTGTGATTGCTCCATAATTAGAAGCTGAAAACCATCTTATGCTTAAGAGGAATGCATGTGTATCCTTCCCAGAGTCACAGAACTTACACTGAGGATAAATATTTTCCAGGGGATTTACAGACTAAGCTAATAATCAGCTCAAGGTAAACAGTTCCTTTGAAAAAATTCATACTGTACCAAACAATTTGTAATACTGACAGTGCTTTAAGGATATTTTTATTTTGCACTGGAAAACTTATGCTCTAACAGAATATAGAACAGTTCAGCTTCAGGGAATTCTGTGGGAAAAGTGATGCTCTTTCAAAACGCCTCCCACCTCCTGCTGTGACCAAACACAAGCTGGCCCATTTCTGTTGCCTGTCCCTGTGTGCTGATGTACAGCTGTGCAGAGATGCTCAGCCTGGAACACGCTCATATCACTGGGAATACAGGCGGGGTCTGGGAATGTTTTCCATCGTCGGCGGGAGAGGACAAGCCGGCTCCCTGCATGTGCACAGGGGTGAAGAGCTGTCAGAGATTTCAGGGGACAATAGGAGAGAGCTGAGACAATTGTGAGAGACAAGTCTTTGATAAAACTCAAGGGGAAATAGAGACACTTTGTGTTTCTGTCTCCTCAGGGTTTTTCTGAAGAGCCTTTCCTCTTATAAGGAAGTGATGAAGTGGCCCTAGAAGGGTGTTTTGGGACCGCACCCTGAGCACTTGGACCTTGCTGCAATTTCAATCAGTGACAACTTGAATGCATGGAAAGGATTTTAGCTGCCTTTGTGAACTGCAACCTCTATTTCTACAAGCACAGCTAATAGCCAAATCACTGGAAAAAAAAATCAAAAGAAGGAAAATATCAGGGGATATAATCAGAGACATCTAGTTCCAAGTCAGCCCAAATGTGCAGTCCAGAAACAACAATGAAGGAACAAACTAATGCCTAGAAGAAGAATTAGCAAGAAACACATCCTTGACTAAACTTTCAGCTTCACATTTGCAACTATAGAGCTGGAAGGTGAAGGGACGTTTTGTGATTGCTCAGAGCAGGAATTGTGACCCTGTGCTCAGACCCATGATACTGAAGATCTGCAGAAAGATTGATAAAATCAACAATGACAATGATATGCAGAATGAAAGCAGGCAAAAACCCTGTAAAAAAGTGTCTGTAAATTATAAGAAAAGAAATTTAAAGGGGCCATCTGTGTAAACAACTAAACCAATGCAGTATTTGTGCTACCACTGTGTGCTCTGCATTTAATAAATGGGAGTATAATAATTCACCAACATGTCATAAATGGGAGCATGGAGGAGATAAGTGGTCATGATTAAAACAAACCAGCAGATTGAGTGATCAGGGGGACACTTAGTACTGAACATCAAAAGTAGGATGCATGGGATAGATGAGGGTGAGATAGTATTCATATGGCAGATAAGTGAAGATTCCTAATTGTGACCAATTTCTTCTGATCAAAAGGACAGGTAACTCATCTTCAGGTTGTGGATGCTTTCCTGAGCTTCAGGCAGAGTGAAGCTCTCCCAGGAACTTCCCCATGTGACTTTTCCTCAGCAGGCTGCAGTGCAAACACTCTCCAAAATCATCATTTGAAGGGAAAGCATTTATTGAGTGGGAAGTGGATAATTCTGTGGTCTCTCTAATGGTATAAATGTTACTGGAGAAGCCATTCCATAGCATAACATCAGAGATTCAAGCCAAGGCAGCAGATGGAGAACATGCTGCCAGCAGGCAGAGGAGAAGCAGAGCTAAGCTTTGTGAGTCCCACGGGAGACAGTGAGAGCTGGTCCCTGCATGAGGCTCCTGACATGGGTAGAGAGGTCACCATGACCCATCAGCAATGGAGACACGGACAAAATCCTGTTTTGTTCAAAGTCAGTGATGATCGGCAAGCTCCTCTAACCCTGAGCAGCCTGTTCTCTGGCCTGGCTGGTGATAGATCAGGAGTCCCATCTACCCCTGAAAACATGGGGTAGTCCTGAGGTGGCACATGCCCTTACTTTAGAGAAGCACCAGAGGTATAGCTATCTGCATCTGGAGTAGATGAGACAGAGGTTAAAGCCATAAAATCCTTTTGTAAGGGACCCTATAATGTAGCTGTTCATTTATCTCACAGCTCTGACAAGTTTTATAAAGGCTACCGAGGGACTCATTGAATTTTAGTGTTTTAAGTGCAGGTGTTTTGGCTAAGCCATTTGTGTATGTTCCTCCATGGAGGCACAATGGGAAGAAATAAGCTCCTGCAGAGGGGTAACTCTTCCCCCCCTGAGAGAGGTGATCTGACTCACCTCTGGAAGCCCTCCTCTCTGTTTAGAGCCTACCTAGCTTTGATGCCACTGCCATCAGGTAAGGTGGAATTCAATCAGGTGGTGCTACAAACCAGCCTACACCTCCAGAAAGCTGTTCTATAGGTTTCGTGCAACACTCAGCAGGACATGCCTGCTAGGTCAAAATCTGATCCCCTACGTAGTGTGTCCAGGACACAGGCTCCAGGCCCCTCTCCTACGACACCCCATAAGTGGAGAGCAGCGAGATGAGCCCAAAGCCTTGGGGGAAGCCCTGTGTGCACGACTTGGTTACAACAGCATGTCCTGAGGACATTGCACAGGGCCAGCTGGAGACACTTGTTAATGAGAATCCTGGTACATAGAGAATGACAAATGTGACCTTTGGAAATTCAAATCAGGCTTGGCACATGTGTCTTCCAAATGACTGCTGTGACTCCCATCAGGGCTCATGCGGATACAGGGTAGGTCTCAATGGCAGGCTTGCTGCTTGTTTTCCACGTGCTGTGACCCAGCCTCCTCCCTGCCACAGCAGCACAAGCCCTTTGCTCCACGTGTCCCTGAGCGTGTTGGGCCATGCTCACACACTGAGCTGGGCTCTGTGACTCCGTGAGCTGCGGCTCCGCACCCTCGACCTGCCCACCCGGCCGACAACGTGAGAGCGAGCGCTGTGCGTGTGCCCAGGCGTGTGCTCAGCTCTTCTGCACTTCCTAGCAACTAAATTGCAGCCTCCCCGCCAATCTACTCTTCCCTGTACATCAGCTTGCTTATTCAAATACACCTCACTGGCGTCCAACCCTCTCTTTTCACCCAGACGGCTCCAGCTCTTCCCTTATTTGCCCTTTTCCTTTCCCCTTGCCTCACTGAGATGCATCTCAGCTCTTGCTCAGCCCTGGTATTAAGCCCACTGTAAAGGACTGTGATTTATGTGGAAAGAAGGGAGATCAGAAGGAAAAATACCTAAAAATCTCCTTTAGGACTTACAGTAGAAAGGTTATGAGAGCATCTGGGGAAAAGGATTTTCTACCAGGTAACAGGTCTAACTCTTCCTCAAAATCCTGCCTCTCTTAGGAAAGGTTTTACTGAGTGGTCCCTCTCTTGCTAAGAAGAGAGTTCATGAGCCTACAAAATACACTTGCAAGCTGTGGAGGAGAAAAAATAAAAAAATCCCTCAAAATATAGCCTAGAGCCTTAAATCCAGCATCAGGTTTCATAGCTTGGACTTGTGAGCATCTGAGTCAATTATCCCATAGTCTGATCTGGGGAAAACCCAGGAAGACAGTGGCACAGAGTATTTAATTTTATTATGGGAGAAGTTATTATGGGATTTCTGGCCTGTGGAGAATGTCTGCGTGCGAGGTTTGAGTTTGATTGAGAGTCAAAATCTTACCACTTTCTTTAGTTTCTCCTTTTATTTTCTCCTCCTTACAGAATCCACATTGTATTTCCAGGGAAAAGTTAAACTGTATCATTGATGGAAACATGGAATACATCAGTAATAAAACAAGCAAGACAGTGTATTAGAACTACAGAGTTTTGCTTCAAGAAGGGAAAATTCCAAAATGAGGGATGGATATAGTGGGAAAACTACAACTTGTGGCACAGTTACATGTGAGAAAAAGGATTCTGAACGACAGATGCTGAAAAAATCAAATACACTACCAAAAATCAGAAGAAAAAGAAGGGAAATAAAGAAAAGATAACCCCTATGAAAAAAGAAAGACTACCTGAGCTGTCAGAGAATACAAAATAACAGACTTATTTTAGGGCCACATCTGAATCTCTCTGGAAAATGAGAGGTGGCTATTGCAATGACTGAAAACCACACCGGGCTTTAGTGCTGGCAGCACACCTCACCTAGAATGGGGAAATGCAAATGGAGCATCAGAGATGGTTCATATCGTGCTGTTGGCTGTCCTATCTTGATTATACTATCTCTCTATTCTACAAAGATGAATATATT
>QWTY01049056.1:0-14799 GCA_008033365.1 Pseudorectes ferrugineus | reverse complement strand
GGTTGCATGGGAGAAGAGGCCGATCCGCACCTGGCTGCTCCCTCCTTTCAGGTAGTTGTAGAGAGTGATAAGGTCTCCCCTGAGCCTCCTTTTCTTCAGGCTAAACACCCCCAGCTCCCTCAGCCATTCCTCACAAGACTTGTGCTCCAGACCCTTCTCCAGCTTCATTGCCCTTCTCTGGACTCACTCCAGTCCCATGATGTTTTACTCACAATGAGAAGCCCCAGACTGAACACTCTATTTGGGTATGGCCTCGCCAGTGCCGAGTGCAGGCAGAGGATCTCTGCCCTAGTCCTGCTGGCCACACCACAAAGACAAGGTCCCTCAAAGAATGCTTAAGGTCTTAGCTGTGATGAACCTTCCTCAGCTGATTATGGAGGGAGTTTCAATAGACTTTCCCTTTAGTTTTTCACCTTTGTTAGGAGCCTGGAGATAGGTGGGGGAAACAGAAGCATTTGTGCCTCCTCAAGACTCCCCAGGGTGTATAGGTGTCAGCTGGCTGAGAGGCACAGAAGAACAGCTGGTGTGTATTGTCTCAGCAGTACAATACAATCCTAAAACCCATGGTAAAAAGCCAGTAATGTGTTACATGTATCTTTAAACACTGAATCTGCATCAAACTCATTCACACTGTATTTGTCAAATTATGGCCACACGCGTTGGTTCTTTCGCCACAGAGTGCAAGTCAGACCCTGCTAACAGATGTATCATAATCTGCTGAGGCAAAACCTGGGGAGAAATCCACGGTAGTAATTCAGGCAAATACTGTTCTGACCTTTCTCACTCTTTGAATATTGCCAGCCATGGAATATGAGCTTTTAGCAAAGAGATGAGTGGGTCGTATCTTTCCACACATGTGGAGATCACCTAATATACCCTGTGTAACAACAGCAGTAGGAATAATCTCATACGCCCACTACCCAGTATTCCCAGGGGTTCTGGGCAGATAACTAATCCTTTTCTGGCAGCATAATACTGCAGAATCCGTGTGAAGTGAGGATTGGCCCTATTTTGGAAGATGTTTGCATGTCTGTACTTTCATTTCATTTGCAGCTGATCTTTTATGAGGTAAACACCAGTAAACAAGAGGTTAAGGTACCACTGGTGGTGTGAGGAGTTTCAAGCAGATTCCTTCTTTGATACAGCAACGATTTTGCTGGAGGTGCGTTGTAGGGGACAGAGAAGGTAACAAAGCCAGTTTGATGACATATAAATAATACCTAATGACCACAAAATAGAGATTTCCATGAGATCATAGTTAGTCTCACACATACTCATTATAAGGAAGAATTTGGGCAGGACATCACTTTTTTTCCCCTTTCTCCTCTGGCATCAGTTCTGAACCATGACATGGGTAGTACAAAACATTTTGTGTGTTCACAGTGAACTTGGCACTGATTTCCAGAGAGTCCAAAATATAATACCCTGCTACTGCAAACGGATTCATGTGTACCTATTCAGCAGGAAACATTCCTGGACATCCTTTTTTTGGTCAAATATGCAGTTATTTTGGTTTCAGGATTTCAGTTCAGTTCCCAGTGAAATAAATAGATGGTAATTCCCTACAGAGTGGAACTGCTCCTGAATGCAGCATGGTCAAGACCTTAAAATGCCCAGAGCATATGAAGTGAATGAATCTTCATGAATCTTGTGGCTTTTTCAGATCTGTCGCCCATGTGGAATAAATATTAACAAATACTTGAAAATGAAAAAAACTAAAAATATCAAATATTTAAAAGTACTGAATGTTTCCTGGCAAAAATATGTCCCTGTCCTACAGATGCTGTTGTCAGAGCACATTCATCTGCCTAACTGGCTCTCACTGCTTGTTCTATGTAGGGCAGGCAGAAACTAAATTCATCACTGTAAAATATTGTCAAATCCAATGAAATCATAAAGGTGCTCTTCCAAGTCGAGCTGTTACTCTGATCAGCAGGAAATCCTGTTCCAAGCCTCCAGAAAAGAGGAATGATTTCTAAGAACTGTCAAGATTTCTTCCCAGTGTCATGGCTGAGGTTTTATTCCCTAGGGACAACATCAGCCTTCATGAGCAAATCTCGTCCAGGATTTTACCTAAAGGGAAAGAGGCTGTTGTTCCTGATTCCTGTAAGTGATACAGTTATATCCTGACACAGGAGAAAATTCACAAGTGTCAAACTGGAGGGAAAGTATTAGGATATAGTCATAGATCCTTATGGATTATCTTCACCACAGAGAAGAGAAATAACCTGAATACAGGATATGTTATAAAATAAAACCCTGTTTCTTTAGTCCTGAGTTTCTTTATGATGCTCTGACAACAGAGCTTCTTTTTAAGGTCCATTTGCCTTGCCATAAAGAACCCAGCTTTCCTAAACAAGTTTTGGAGTTACTGCATAACTAGTAGTTCTAATTATGCAGACCATAAGGATTTAATTAAAAAATCAAGTTGTATTACTTGCTCCAAAGAGCTTTCTTCAACCCAGAGGATGCAAATTCTCCATCCCATTGTTTTCCCTTCCCCAGCATCCATTAACCAAGAGAAACACAGTGGGGATGACCCCACAGCAGCACCACGTTACCTGGGGTGGGGTTGGCTGAGGTCTCTTTGCTTCTTAATAACTTTGTGGAAAATTGACAGGGAATGTTGCTTTAATTCTTCCAGGGTTCCAAGATGAAGTGTGGTTGTCTTAACCTATCCACCTTCTGTAATTACCTCTCTTGCACATTTGACTTAGAAGACACTTATTTAAGAGAAACCAGCAAAGAAAGAATGGAAGAGTGAAGAGCAGAAGGGTTTTAACATCTCTTTATTCCCCTATCTGTATATCTGGTCGCTATCTTTGATTCTTTTTATAGCTGATAGGTGCAAACTGAGCTACCCAAAGGGCAATTGGAATCAGGGTTGTCAGATGACCATTTCTCTGCCTTAAACTCAGAGGTGCTTAATTATACTGTGCAGCCAAAGTTGGGTGGGTTGCCTACTGTCACACCGGTATCCTTTACATTAGGACAAGTGTGTCTTTCTACAAGGGCATTCAACTTAATTCATTAATGAAGAGGCATATTAATGAGGACAGAAATGTAAATGATATCCACCCTAGGGCCTTTCTCACATGTTATTTTTTGAAAACCAACATGTTCCCTGCTGACTTTCATTCTGTGGTTGGGAACAAGTGTGTGAGCTGCTCTAAAGAGGATTCTGGGGAAGTAGCCATCATTACTGGATTCAGATGATTGGAAGCTGACTGATGTTGCGGTCACTTTGGTATCACTTGAGGAATTGTTGTATGCAGAGATGAGTCATGTTATTGGTGGAGCAGAACCTGACCCTAGGGCCTGCAAGCAGTGGGAAGAACAACCATTGCACCACCCTCTAATAACACACAGACCCAGGCAAGAGCACTGGCCAGCCAAAATAAATTAATTGCATCATCTAGTGGATATTGTGCTATATCAAAGCCTCCTTCTCCCTTTAATAAGGGTAGTAAAAATGTCTCCGTTAATTGCTTTCACTTCAATTAGACAGCTTGTGCCTTCCAAGCCTGCTGAGGACAAGGGATGGTGTGAAGAGATATCTCATTTCAGAAGCACTAGCAGAGTGAATTCCTTGCAACTTGAAGTTACAGGAACTTTGTGTTTACCAGAGATGGCTAAAGTGTACCTGAGATTTTCTAAGCTTTTGGTGAATTGCTTTCGTTATCTTTCTCATTCTACCTGCTGGCTGCTGTTCAGTAGCAGAAGAACCATGTGAATATAATGGAGATTTAGACATGACAGAAATTCCTCTCCACTTCCAACACTGGTATGTTCCAGGATGGAGAGCTCACAGCATCATTTATTCTCCCAAGGAGAAAAAAGAAACACAAAAAAAGGAACTCTTGGAATTCAGGGCATTTGGCCCTCAACCAGACAGATTTGAGCAAACAAATAATGAACAAGAGGGAAAGAACCTGCCTAGGGTGAACTGAGAAATCAGTGCTAAGCCATCTTGGCATTGGTAGGAGCATGCATCAAGGCAAGAAAACTAGAAGCACTGATAGACAAAAGGCTGCAAAATAAAGTGAAGATGGAGGTTCTGGTACACGGGACAAATGTAGACCTCTTGAGAAGTGCAGAGGTAAAGGAGCAGGGAAGACAATCTTCTCTTGGGAAGTCTGTCTATTCCTCCACTCGAAAACCTTCAGAATATGATCGAATCATGTCACTGCTCATGGTATTTACCCTACAGATTTCTTGTATGCCTCTCATAAATCCTTGTTTAGACTTTGATCCACCCAGCAACTTTTTCCATTTTTACTTCATCACCCCTTTCCCAGCTGTCCTGCACCCCACCCAGTCTACTGGCTTGTCTTCCAGCTTCCACACACCCCTATACTTTCTTCAGAAGGCTTTGTGTCTGCCTTGAATGAAGATCTCTGATTCTCTCTTTCCAGTCCTGAGACCCAGCTTATTCTACTGACATCTCTGGCGGCTTCTCTCTTACTCACATGTTAGAAGCTCACAAAGTTTTGTTCTTAAAAAAGATGAGACATTAGGGTGTGAGATGAACAAAGCTGAATTCATATTTAAGACCATATTTCTATGCCCAGTAGGGAATATGATATTGCTGACCATGTCACAGACAGAACTGGACAGCACGCCTGAAGTTCACACTGGACTGTGACTGGCACAGCTGGAGAGTTAAAGTACCTATGACTTGAAGATCAGCCAATTCTATCAGCGTTGGCTACAATTAAAAGAATCCCTTGTTTTGGGAAGCCTGGGCCAAGGGACTGAGAGACCTGCTTTCTGTTGAATCACTATCATTTTTGAGGCTTAACTGTCCCATTATTTTGGCTTATTGGTATCCTCCTCCCAGACTAATTTCTCATTCTCTTTATGTCTTGAAACAATGTTCTCCCTTCTGTTGGGCCAAATAAGATCCTCCTCCAACTTCTTTCTGCAAGATCTTTCAGCACTTGGTTATTTCAGATCCCTGTGCAATCTCAGCTGGGATGCCTTTTGAGTACAATAGGATGTACCAGGTGCACACATTCGGTTTCCATTAATATAATGCCAGTAGCAAGTCTCTTCTTGCATGGTTCCAGTGGGAAACAGATGTAAGATGAACTGCAGAAGAATCCTACAGTGATGGAATCAGCTAGGTCAGACACCCAGGACAATACCATCTGCCTCACTCAGAGACCAACAGTTGTGGGCATCAGCATGTGAATCCCTGGGAGCACAAAAGAGCAGATGCTTCAAACGCTTTGAGGTTGACCCATTGCTGAGCAACGTTCCTAGTGCTTGGCTCTGCCTCAAGACAAGCCTTGAGTTTCATGCATTTATAAGGGCAGAAGTCAGCTCTGATAGAATCAGAATGGGTCGCCTGAAATGAAAGCTCAGCATTGGGTGTGTAGTAAAAAACATGCCAGATGTCCAACTGGGCAAAACATGAAAGAGGTGTGAGTGGGTAAGAGGCACGAAACAAGCCTTTCCTCGTTGCTTGCTACACAGCTGGTTTAAATGTGTCAATACAGGTATTGCAGGGATTTTGCAACTCTCCTCTTATCCTGGTAGGGGCCCTGAGTTTTGGATACACCTGATTCCCATTCAGACATATGTATGTTACTGGAGCTGGAACCATATGGTGTGCGATGGAAATTAGATTGTCTCAGAACTTGGTAGAATGCTTCTTACGGCAGAAGCAAAGGGAAGGGCCCTCTGATCATGGCTGTCTGGCAGACCCAAATTTTCCCATTCACCTCTGTGACCAGGATAAGTGTGAGCAGGCCTTTTGCAAGTAGAACATGAATTATATAGCACATAGTGGATCCATAGGGAATTAAATGTGGATTTATATAATTGATTTCCACATGTCATGAAATGATAGTGTCGTACCAAAGGGCAAGACTCTTCTAAATGGAAGGTACACTCATAGAAGCTGGTGAAACCAAAGACCAAACCTGATACACAGACCTGGGCAGAGTATATTCAGTGGGAGCTATTTGCCTTGTTTGTCTTCTCAGAGCAGTCAGGTAGGGTTCAGCAGGAGAGTGATGTTAAAACTGGACTTGAAGAACAGGCCCAACAATCATCCTTCCCCCACCCCCCAAAAAAGAGGCCTTTCTCTCCACGATGCAGAGAGTCTTTTTCTCAAATGGACAGAGACTCCGTGACGCCAGATGAAATGAATTGCATCATTTGATGGATTTTATCTTCAATCAAAGTGCACCTCTCTCTTTAGCAGAAAAGCTGTAAAAATGTCTTGATTAAACATGAAATCTCCAAGGTGATTCTTCAGACTGAGTAGTGAAATTGTTAGAAAGTGACCTCCAGGTTAACTCCTTTTAGGTTCCTGGCCTTGAAGCTGATAAAAGAATCCTTCGTGAGAGCATAGTATTGTCGTCTGAAACCCAGTAAAAAAGAAGATAAACACAGATGCTTTCAAATGTCAGGAGGGAGGTGACAGGTCAGGTGGAGATTGCACGCATGATTTTGGGGGTGGGCGGGTGTTAGTCTTGGAATGGCATTTTCTTATCAGAAAGAAAAAAAGGACATGAGAAATACAATCCAAGAGGGTTTTCCCCTAGATGGTTCAGGAGTCAAACCACTGCCTTGGTTTACTCACCACAGCTGGTGCTTTTGATACAGCAGGCCTTGAAACATACCAAGATTTTGCCTGGCAGGCTGGGCCAAACCCAAACACATGAATGAGCCCAAAAGAATTAACTCTGCTTATCCAACACTCATTTTAGAAACATCCAGTCTCCTTCTGCCTTGGAGAGATCCCAGACCTCGGGTATGTTTTAATGGGTCAGAGAGAGGAATCATGGTCACATCACAACCTTGTGGGCTTGGTCTGAGTAGAGGCAGAGAGGTTCATTCCCTATGGCTGTGAGATGCACAGTTTTAAAATTCATATAAATACACTGTATGTAGCAAAAGAACACTACAGAAGCTCTTTGCTCAGCTGGACTGGGTTCAGCCAAGCCAGGGAAGCCTTCTCCCCAGGGTGGTGGCTCACATCAAATGGAAGAACCACAGCTAGCAGAGCACACAGTGGAACGAAGTGCCCTGACATAGTGCCCCAGCTTGTCCTTCCTTTCTGCATAGCCTTTGCTGGCACCTGAACTGCCTTGTCATCACCCAGCAGAAGCATGGTCAACTGAGGGAGTTACTCAAGCTGGAAAAGTTACTGCTCACCCTCCACACCCAGCTTGACCATGTGAACACTCCTTGCTCGCCCTACTTGTAAAACAGTCACTCCACTCACCTTCTTGTGAGAGATGTGGGAAGCAGACAGCCTCCAACCAGTGGCTGGGTAAACCTTTGTGTTTGTCTTTTCTCTTTCTACCCTTTTGTCTGGCTTGTATCTGTAAACCATAATTCCTCAGTGTGGGAAGTCTCTCCTGCTACACACGGATCCCAACACAACAGAGCAGAGTGTAGATATTACTAGAACAGTAATGCTGGTGGTAAAAGCCTGATGACTCCTTTTGAAAATTTCCAGTACCACATCTTTCATCCTAATTGTATTCCAGTCATGCAATTCTTCAAATTACTCTGCAATTTCATATAATGGAATTCTACACTTTTGGCCTTAAACTGCGAGAATTATGTTGTCACCTGGTACTTACAGGGTGATCCTCTCCTGCAGATGGGCAGACAAATGACCAAGGTCAAAGTTTTGGGCCCTCGCCAGCTCTCCAGAGACTGGTGCAAGAAAGGCTGTATCCATGCCTGTAGTCTTTACACCACAGGGAGATCATCATCTCTGGAGACCACCCAGGAGGGGGGTTCAGATGCTGGCAGATGCTGAAAGCTGCCCCTGGCCACATGCAAAGGAGACTCTGACCCTGACAGCTCTCTCTCCTCTGGGTTGCAGCCATAACTTTCCCTCATCAGGCTGTTGCTCCTCACAGCTGGTAGAGCAGAGTTTAAACGTGTAGCTTAATCCTGAAGAAAAAAACACAACTCCCCCACCTTAAAGAGTGGGGAAAAAAAGCATGGCAAGGGTCTGCCCACATGTATTCAGCTTCCACAGAGCACACAATATCTTTCCCATCTCCAGTGATTGATGGGATGTGGCATTTTTCTCTGTTGGTATCCAGACAAACAGACCTAGCCCCTTGCTTCACTCACCCTCTTCCTCCATGAAGAGGCAGCAACACTATCTGACATAAAATCCTGTAAAGACAAAAGAAAGAACTGAATTCTGCCTCTCCCAGGCTGTGGTTGAGGGGGCGAGACAGGTAAAATGCATCAGGCCACAACATCTGTGAGATTAAATTCTAGCTCTCATCTGTCTAGTAAAGGCTGACCCTGACAATTTCTCTCTGTGCTGGGCTCTCTGTGTGTTTTCTTTATGTGACCATGCTTTGTTCTACTTTATTTTATTTTACTCTACTCTCCCTCCCATGTTTGCAAATGTTCACAACGAATTGAAGACAGCTCTCCAGCTCAGATTTACAGCTGCACGGAAAGACTGTTGCTATTTATAGTCATCTCAAATTTGTTTCATCTGCCTACACAATCAATTAGCTTCAGCTCCAGCTAATTTTGCAATCAGCCCAAGAAAAATGTCTCTGGCATAGTATCTTGTTTTCTCCTTCTTCTCCCTGGAGCTATAAAATCTCTGTACCCCTTCCTTATCCAAGTTCTACACCTTAATACAGCATTAGCCGGACTCATCCTCCATGTCTTTTGCCTTTTAGAAGCTTCTTCCTGGCCGACTTGACAGAAGAGTATTTACTTTACATGATGGAGACCTTTTTTCCTCTCCAATGGAGGTTTGGAAAGAATACTCCACCGTTTATTTTTCCATCAGCTAATTGCAAATATTGAAAGCGTCTAGACAGGGGGAAAATAGCTTTATAAATCATCAGCAAAAGGAATTTCAATGTTATCTTAAATCCCACACAAATACTTTTTAAAGATGTTCAGTAAATATATATTTGTATATAGAAAAATTATGCTAACCTGGAACTCAGGTTGAGTTCACATAAGGAATTTAAATGTTCAGGGAAGGGAATCACAAAATAAGGATGTTGTAACTGTACCACAAACAAGCAATAAAACACAGCAGATTAAAAGGGAGGGTGTAGTGAAGAGCAATGCTGAACATAGTCATTTGGGGCAACTCTTCAGTTCCTCATTACTGGAGTCTTGGACTTCAGCAAGACTTTGTCAATCTCACCTGAGCTGGTGGTTCAAGTGGTATAAACTGTGGAGAATCATTAGGAATCTTTGAACAGAAACAGAAAACTGTGCTGATCCTGGCATCAGAGCATCTATCAGAGTCACAAAGTGGAGGGATGTCTCCTCAAGCCCCCATGGTGACAAGACACTCTGAGGGCAAGCTTGCAATTCTACCTAGAACTTAATGCCAACACAACCAGTAGGGCTCACGAGGTGTCCTCCAGTGCATCTTCTCTCATATGGTAGGATCAGAAAAGTTTAAATCAGTCCTGACAGGTGCAGCATAAATCTGTACTGTAAAACCTCCAGCTATGAATGTATTACTCATTCTCCTTCTGAGCACTAAAACATATCCTGTGGTTACAGATCTAAGTTGAACTGTAAGCCCAGGACTTTGCACATTTACATCTGTAAGTTGGCTTCCAGAAGGTCATGGACTGAAAGCATTGCCCTTTGGGAGCCCAGTCTCAAAGGATCTCTCAGCTCAGACATGAGATTCCTGTGGGTTTTCAGTAATTCTACATGCCCAAGACAACTTATTTAGAGAAACAAAAATATTGTTTGTCCTCGTGGGTAAACTATTTACTCAGTTCCTTTAAAACTGTCACATCTCTTTCAAAATTTTAGAGGTTTTTTTTGGTTTGGTTTGGTTATGGGTGTTTAGTTTCTTGCTCAGCAGAAGAGAGACTGTCTTGAGGAGAAAGGCAGGCATGGGTTCTGTATTCACTGAGGATTTAGGGAGAGGGTTTTTTCCTTAGAAGGGCGAGAGTCTCAGGATAGCCCCTTTCCCTTTGGGTTACTGTTTGAGCTTAGGCAAAACTGGGCACAAAATATGCAGGTAAGGATGGAAAAGAGAGTGTGAGAGAATGGAGTACAGGGAACAGAAGGTGGGGGGTGTTAACAGCATACAAGAAAAGGTTTAAAACAGTGAAACTTTTCATTGATGGTCTAATGCAGTCCCCAGTTACCCATCCAGATGCATCCCTGCCTGTTTTGGCATCTTGTCTCTCTAGTTCCTGTCAGTGTTAAACTGTTGTCCACACGCAAATGATATTTTCTCCTTAAGTTTTGATAATCACAGCCTGCAAATGTTTTAGGAATTGTTTAGTTTGTTTGTCTAAAACACATATTTGCCTTTCCTTTCCCTGACAGTAATGCTCTGATACTTTATGGAACTGGAAACCTGTTCAACTGCCCTGGAATCAGGATCACATTCTTTCCATATCCTGCAAATCTCTGCCTTTACTATGTATCACTGCTAAATACTGCTGTAGGAACTATGATTTCTTCATCTTCTTCTTCTCCTTCTTCTTTCTTCTTCTTCTTTTTCACAATAAGTAGGAGCAAACACATTTTATTCCCCAGCTCTGCAGGAATCCTGGACTTCCAGGAGCAGCCATCACTCATTACACATCTGCAATTCCTGCTGGCGTTATTGCAATAAGTGACAACTAAGCTGCAGCCCTTAAAATACTTGATTTTTGGTGAAAGTTGATATTAACCTCCATACCTATAATGAACCAGAAGCAAGTTTCTAGCCTTTGAGAAAAGCCGTATTAGAATGCAGGTTATGCCTGAACACGTGGCTGTAGAACGTCTTGTACTGTTGGGGTATTTTCTGTCTGCATGGAGAAAGAAGGAATTGTGCTAAGATTTGAGGATTGCTCCTACCCCAGCTTGGGCTGCTGCTAGATTTGGAATTTAAGACAACACGTGAGTGAATGGAAGAAATCATGCAGGCTGAAGGAAGCAACAGGAGTCAGTGGGGACTTAGTGACATTTTCGTTGGAGGACAAGAGGTGTTGGCTGTTGCTTCCTTGACAGTGAGCTGGTAATTTGGCTGCTGGTCCCACTTCTGTGACATTGTGTTTACAGAGGTTGCTATAGGAGTACAGCAAGTTCCTTTGAGCTACAATTGCTTCAGATCTGCCATTAAGGCAGATTAGAAAGGGTGTGGTAGATAAACTCCCTGGGTAACATCTGTGGAGGGTGGAAGAAGTTAGAAGCAACATTTTTTGCTTTGCACCTCAAAGTTGTTTCCGAGAACCATTCCACTAAGTCTGGGAGTCCCCCACCCCCTCAGTCCCAGCTGTTCACTCCCCTTGTCTTTCTCCATGATAGGAAAGAAATACATCCTAAACAGCAACACAAAGGTCTCAGAGCATGGGCCTCAACAGCAGTGCTTGTGAGATTTGGGAACACTGTGCTGTGGTTCAGAGGCTGAACTGAGCCACCGAGGTTGTGTGGTGCCACAGAAGATCTTACAGCTGATGTATCCAATACCATCTGTCTTATCAAACTGCAGGCTTAGCTGCTGGTAGCCTCTGAACCCCATTTTTCCTCTACCTCCCACTTCATCTTGCATTTGCTGTAAAAGCTGAGGACAAGACATAGAACCTGTATTTACCTGTATTTTATTGTTCCAGGATAATTGTCTTGCTCACAGCCATCAGAGTGTTTCTTAACTATTTGTGTGGCCGTGAACATTATCAGATACAAAACATTTGGGATTGCTCCATTGCCTTTAACCAAAAGACCAATCTGGTTAAATGTCTTTCTAATCCACAAGGCCAAATGAAGTTGTTCCCGGCCTGGTGGTAGAAGAAGTTGATGAAAAGGCTCTCCATGACTGTGTACATAATCCTTGTTGGTTTGCAATAAAAATCTTTGATGTTGATTTTCCTTGTTCATTCCCCAAGTTCAATCCAGCTCAGAGAAATTTGCCATCTCTGGAACCTATCTTCTGAAGCAACCCCAAGTTCTAGGTTTAGTAAGTTTAAAAACTTACACATCAGGTTTGTGAGGCTGCATTATTTCAAAGTATGTTGTGCGGCTTTCCACTGTTTCCACAGTCAGTCACTTTCTTTCAAGAGGAGGAGGGAAAAAAGTCAGGTGAAGTGATGTTAACACGTCACCTGAGACCAAGATTTCTTTGGCTGATGAGCCTTCATTGACCTTGGCTTGCACAATGGAAGACTTCTGTAAAAAATTATGCTGAGGTTTCTGAACTACCTTTGTTTTTGTGTAGTACATTTTAAAATATATTAGGAAACTAAAGCACACTTACCACAAGGGCTGAAGATGTGCTTTAAAGCCCTGGCTAGTTTGCTAAAGTGGTACCTTCTGTGTCCTTCAATTTCCCACACAGATTGATCTTGACAGAACATTCTGCTTCACTTCCTGCTCTGGAGTTTGATGAGTGTTTATCTCTGCTGTACAAGAGGTATTGCTTCCCACACTGAGGATAACTGCATGATCCTTACAGACAATATGTTTCAGGAGGAAGTTGCAGCTACATCCACAGAACTTCATATCTGCCTAACTTCATATATGTTCAGGACACAGAACAGTGTGGTTTGAAAGACAATAAGAGTGCTTTGGTGGAAAAGTTGCAGAGGATCATGGCTAATTCCTGTTCTACTCCCACAGCCTGCTCATTTTGTTGTGTGGCTTGTAGAAGCGCTGGTCGTAGGTGAGATAGCGGCCCCCAAGTGCAGGGATTTGTTTCTGGCATTTCTGTATTTTCCTCTATTTCAAATGCCACCATAATCAGCTTGAGACACCTGCCTCATGAGAGAAATTCCCACTTGATGGTAATCCAGAAAGGAAGGCAGGAGTCAGTCAGACCTTTTCCAATGATGCTCACCAAGGTGGGTGGATCAGCTCTCAGCTCAGTCATGTGCCTGAGGAAGACCATGTGACAGAATTTAAATAATAATGATAATGATAATAATAATAATAAACCTGTAAAAATTGGAAAATCCTCAGCCTACTACAGACTGTGACAAGGTGAGAGAAACTTTACACAAAGACCTCAAGACCACTGGGGATTTAGTCAGCTCTACTACAACAGGCTGAGCAGGAAGGAGGGATAAAGAGCTCAGTTTTCCCAGAAGAGATTTTTTACATACCTCTATCATTTCTTTCAAAGCTTTCTTTTCTCTGCCTGGTGCAGGCACTGGGCATGGGCCAGGTGCCCTCTGTGTCCCTGGATGCGAAGCAGCCAGGGGCTGGGGGAAGCCGAAACTGCAGCACAAGCAAAGCTGCCAATGCACTAAGCTGAGCTGCCAGTGTCAGCCCTGAGGACGAAGGTTATCCTTACAGTGTTTGATGCCAACTGGCACAGCCTCCCTCTTCTTCCTTCACACAAGTGTTGCCTGCTTCCCCCTCCCTCTCCACAATATTTTGCCTTTGAAGTCACTTCATCAAGAAATTCTTCCTCTGTCAGAATTAATCTTCCACCTGCCAGGCCATGAATAGTCACCTTTCTGTGTTTCTGCAGCATGTTGGCAAAGAAAGGGAGCAGACAAGAAAGGGTAAGCCTGGAAGAGGTAAATGGTACAAAGTATCACCAAGAAATCCTACCGATACCTTTAACCCTAAAGCAACACAAGGTACTTGTCCCTCCAGGTCCCACAGTCCCACATACAGTTCCCTCTAACTTGGTTAGATTTCAAAAAGGTCTCCAAGTTGTAATCCTATGTGGCTAGAAGCCTACAGAGGAATTTTCCCCTGTCTAAATCCATGGTGAGAGCAAATGCCCAGGTTCCTCACACTTAAAGAAATGTAAATATGTATTTTCTAGAAATAGAAAATTGGGGTCCTGGTCTGAACCAGGACCTTGGCTGTCCAACAGGATGTCTTTCTCAGTCCTCTACAGGGAAGTTGATCTATCATTCCTAGGCATCTCTGATATTCATTAGGATTCAGACTAATGATTATTGGCTTGAAAAATCTGTTCCCATGATGCTGAACAATCTGAATAAGAATTCTGAAGAATATCTGGATATCTGATTGCCCTACAACTGTGTAGAAGATAGGTAAGAACACTGAACTGATAGGGTACCCCGACCCTTAACTAGAGACCTTGATAAAATCAAAGCAGACCAAGTTAAAATCTAATGACATGGAACATCTCCTAGGACATGTGGATCCAAGATGCTTTGTAAGAAGTAGTAGTTGAATTAATACTTCCAATTCTTTCAGTGAGTATCCTAGAAAAAAGGCTATTGACTTTTGTGCAAATAAGCTACCATGGCTCCTAGTACAAAGAGCCTTTCATGGCTACATTCCCCAAACAGGACAAGACATTTTCTTTGCACCTGGTCAGATGCCAAATTTCCTACAACAGGTGAGATCAAGTGGCTGCATAAAATATTTCAAATGTAAATTTTTCTAGAGTAAAATTGGAATAGGATGCACAGCAATCCTGAATCAGGCTTACTAAGGTGGATACATAAAAAATTCCAGGATCAAGGCTCTTTTGACCTGACACTGGTGTCTTGCCTCTTGCTCTCCCTAGTAGACAGCTAACAATGATGCATCTTTTAAAAGTTGGAAGATTTCTAATCACAAAGCAGCACTGGTGGTTAGAACGCTGGGCTGGGATGCAGGGAAATTAGATCCTATTCCTATTCACAGAATTGCAGAATATTCTGGGTTGGAAGGGACCTGCAAGGATCATCAAAGTCCAATTCATGGCCCTGCACAGGACAGCCCCAAGAATCACGTCATATGCCTGAAGGTGTTGTCCAAACACTTCTTGAACTCTGGCAGGCTTGGTGCTGTGACCACTTCCTTGGGGAGCCTATTCCAGTGACTGAACACCTTCTTGGTGAAGGACTTTTCCTAATGTCC
>QWTY01049055.1:3628-16341 GCA_008033365.1 Pseudorectes ferrugineus | reverse complement strand
TCTCAACAACATCATCTCTGAGCCTTCTCTACTTCAAGCTGGACAGTCCCAGCTCCTTCAGCCTTTCCTCACATATGAGGTGATCCAGCCCCTTCATCATCTTAGTGGTCCTTTGCTGGACACTCTCCAGCATGTGCATCCCTCTTTTGTACTGGGGAGCCCAGAATCAGGCACATGACTCCAGACGTGTCCTCAAAAGTGCTAAGGAGAGAAGAACACCTGCTTTGACCTGCTGGCAGCACTCCTTCTAATGTAGGCCAGGATACCATTAGCCTTTGTTGTTCCAATGGCACATTCCTGGTTCATGTTCAAGATGGGGGGTCCTTTTCTGAAAGCATCTTTCTTGTTGGGATGCCCTTAGCATGTACTCGTACATGGGGTTGTTCCTCCTGTGGTGCAGGACTTTGCATTTCCCACCGCTGAACTGAATGAGGTTCCTGCCAGCTCATTTCTCCAGCCTGTGAAGGCTCATCTGCCAGAGGGCAGCAGGAACCTTTGGCATATCAGCCACTCCTCCCAGTTTCACATCTTCAGAGCCTACATGCAGTTCCATCTTCCAGAGCATTAATGAGGATGTTGAGCAGGATTGGACCCAGGACTGATCCCTGAAATATGCCACAATTTGCTGATCATCAACTGATCACAAACCTCTGGGCCCAACCATTCACCCAGTTTTCAATTCACCTCACTGTCTCCTCCTCCAGCCCATACTTCATCAGCTTGTCTATGAGGATCTTATGGGAGACAGTGGCAAAGGCCTTAGAGAGGTCTACATGGGGAATATCCACTCCTTGCCCCTCATCTACCAATCCTCTCATCTCATCAAAGAAGGTGATCAGGTTGTCAAACATGGCTACCCCTGATCATCTCCTTCATGTGACTGGAATAAATGGTGCATCACAGCCCCACAGATCAAGGGGACGCTGATGAGTCTGTAGTTCCCTAGATCCTCCTTCTTGCTCTTCTGTAAGACAGGAGTGACCATTGCTTTTCTCCAGTCCACAGACAATTCTTCCAGTTGTCCTGATTGTTCAAAGACTATGACTTTGCAATGACCTCAGTCAGCTCTCCCAGTATTTGTGAGTACGCCCTGTCAGGATCCATGAATTTGTGACCTTACCATCTTCCACTTCCTTCCTCCAGACTTTCCTCCCAGTGTCTGGGGCCTGAGACTGAAGAAGACACTTACTACTTCAGCTTTTTCCATTTCCTATGTCACCAGGTCCCCTGCCCCATTCATTGAACTTGGAAGAGGCAATTCCTGAATATTAACCAGCTTTCTTGGTCCATTCTTCCCTCTGGTCTTACTGTGAGACCCTTTGAAGCAGATTCGCAAAGAGGCCAAAGTCTGTTCATCTCAAGGCCAGGATCTTGGGGCTTGTTTTTTGCCCTCTTCCTCCTCTCAAAATCTGGAACTCCAGCAGCTCATGGTCACTGCAGCCAAGGTTGCCTTTGACTTTCACATCCCAACAGAGTCCCTCTTTGCTGGTATGAGGTCCAGCACAGCATCTCTCCTCATTGGCTGCTCTGTTACTTGAGTCTGGAAGTTCTTGTCAGTGCACTTCAGGAACTTCCAGGATTGCTTATGCCCTACTGTGTCGTCCCTCCAGTAGGTATCACAGTGGTTAAAATTCTCCGTAAGGATGAAGGTCTGTGCACATACGTCTGACTCATCCACTCATGTGGTTTTGTGGAATTTACCACAATATTGCTCTAATCTGGGAAAAACTTCTTCTTATTGGGCTATCTCCAGCAACACTCTTGTTTTCACTAAGTACATAATCCTGTGCTTGATGGTGCAGTTCCTCCAGGACCACAGACCTACAGGAAAAAAGGCCATCTCTCCTAGCATCGAGAATAAGCACTGCAGCCTATGACTTGAAGAGCTGCATCCACCACTGAAAACTCCATGTGTATCAAAGCTCTGACAGGGGCAGCTACTCCAGCCCTGGAGAAAATTACTCTGTAGTGTGTCACCACCATGCCTAAGACTATTTTTGATGGAACAAATTAAGCTGAGGACCCCTTCTTTGCATCCTCGTGCGAAAGCTGCTGCACAAGCTTGGCTGTACTCTTGGTCTGGTTCTTGGATAGGCCTTTTCCAGGCACCAGTTAACAAGGGCTTGGCCCTGCCTCCCCCCATAAGGGATCAGTTGCAAATAAGGCTATAGGCACCCTAGATAAAGGGCAGCAGCGTGTCCATTAGAAAATGCTGGAGCTTTCTTGGTCCACAGCCTTGTGGCGTCCCTAACCTGATCCCTACCTGACAGCCACAGGCACCCTCAGAGGGTTTCGGCAATGATCGTGGACTTTGTTCTCTCAGAAGTTCCCAAAGCAGAACTCAGTCTGATGCCCAGAGTATAAAATAATAAATGAAGAGAAGATTTAATAATTTTGGAACAAAACATTGAAGTGGAAGCAAAAATCCCACAGATTCTTATAACTAAGAGCTGTTCCATGCTTTTTGTCAAAGTAGCTGCAGTAATCTTACGGTCGGGATTCCCTGCGGACTCATTTTTGTGTGTGTTAGAGAGTCTGGGGGTATATGTATTCACACATACAATAAGCAAATAATAAAATATAAATCTGTAAATACTGAGCTCTAGACCAAGCACTATTATGCGTTTTAGAAATAAATGTGATCATGAACTCACTCAACCTAAAACTCCTACTGGGAAAAAGATAGTTTTCCACAAATACTTAAATCCATTTTATATTCAGGTTCATGCTTAGTCCAGCACTGCTTCTGTGATACATATGAATGTGCCAGGTTTCACTGAATCTTTGAGAAGTTGTTTCTCTGTTTTCAGTGACCTCACTGATAACGCACTTCACGTAACCTTACTCAAATGCTTTATCCATTTATTTGCTATGTACGTCTACCTTATCTGTGTTCTGCTGTCATCATGAAAAAAATACAGCAAGAGAATGAATTAATTTATTTCAATATATAAAGGGGACTTATATGAAAGTATTTTTACAAGGACCTGTGGTGACAGGACAAGGGGCAATGATTTTAAACTGAAAGAGGGTAGCTTTAAACTGGACATAAGGAAGATATTCTTTAATGTGAGTGTGTTGAGGCACTGGCACAGGCTGCCCAGAGAATCTGTGGGTGCCCCATCCCTGGAATTGTTCCTGGCCATGTTGGATGGAGCTCTGAGCAACCTGGTTCAGTTAAATGTGTCCCTGCCCATGGCAGGGATGTTGGAATTAGGTGATGTTTAAAGATACCTTCCAACCCAGACCATTCTATGGTTCTATGATTTTATGATGCTGTGATTCTATTTCATCATCACAAACTCCTGCCTGTGGAAAAGGGAAGTTATAGTATCAATAGAGGCAGAATAGGCAATTTCTTACCTGAGACTCTCATATCTGGCTTTGTGAAAGGTATTATTCTGTCTCACTATGGGTCTTCTTATTGTGGGGATCCCATTCCAGGTTGTGTCCTGCAACTTTATCAACCAACAAAATTATTCATTTTTTTCTGTTCACCTTGCACTAAATAGAATGCACAAACTATGAAGTTTGTTAAACTAGCTAGTGAAAATTTCTGTGTGTTCATACTGCTTCAGAAAACATCAGTCTGGCATGCAGTGATATTTTTAATAATACCAGAAGTAAAACACCAATATCATTTATATTCATAAAAATATTTTATCCAAATACATTAGACTTCACGTAAAATTGGATCCTTTTTTCCCCTCTCTAACCTGTGTTTGAATAGTGCTTAGAACCATGAGGAGAATACCAAATAATTGCCATGTTAACTGAATTCAGATAGTAGCTTTTTCTTTTGGATAGAATCTAAGTAGGCTATACAAAACTGTGTCTATTAAACTCTAAATCACGGTAATACATCTAAATTGCATGCAGTTTAATTCTGCAGTCCACTGTGCAATCAGACTATCAAGTCAAAAACCTATTTTAATTCTGGCTGCTGACCAGAAGCAGGGTGTTCTCTGAGACACAGCATGTCTTCCAACTGCTGTGTACTGGGTACCTGATTAAGATAATTCAACACTTACATCATTAATGGCAGAAACAGACTCACTTGCATGTTTATATTATTATGCTGGTTTTGCACAGTCTTAAATTCTTACTCATGGCAGCCCAACAAGGATTAATTTTCTACACATAAGAATGTGTGCATATGTCTGCTAAGCACTGCTCTGAGCTCTCTGTGTTTTTAAGTCAATTTCGAAGTTTGTTTCCATGGGGAAAATAACTATGTCTGGAGATTAAGGAGAACAAGTACATCTCTCTGCTTGAGTTTCAATCAGTACTGTGCCAATCATTCAATTTAAAGAATTCCTTTAGTGTTGAACAATTGCCTATCTGGCCAATAGGTCCTTTTGTATTGGGTTTCAAAGAATTGTGATGTGCCCGCCTTCTCTCCTTGTTGTTTATTCTTCCTAAAACATTCCCCATAGCAGAAAAATGAATGATTTCTTATATTAATGAAGGTGCGGTACCCCTTTACAATGCCAATACCTGTGCATCTTTGAAAAGACAGGAGACAAACTTCAATCTGCCTTTTTAAGGCCCAATTTTAGGCTTTCCTCGTGACAAGGGAGACATTTCACTCCAATAGGATGGTCTTTGGGTAGACATTTTCACTGTGAGTGCAGCCTCAGTGGAGGAGGCTGCCAGCACATCCCAGAGCTGTGCCCGCGCTGCCCCGCAGGAGGTGCTGCCTGCAGCTCTGCACGGTACCACGAGCACATCAGAAGGAATGGTGAAGCACACCTTGAAGGAAAGAAGTCTTTGGGGGCAAATCAGTTTTGAGGTCTCGTTGTCTCATCTCTCTCATTGAAGTTTCAGTGGGAGGTAAGGCACACGTGCAGCTGCCCACTGAGCTGAGGTTTCAGCATTATGAATATCAGATGTGCAGAACTAACACTGGGGGTGGGTTTAAGTTTATTAGGACTTTAATATCAGGGACTACATTTTGCCTTCGTCTGGAAAAGTCTGGAACAAAGTTTTAAGAGTGCAATAGGTGGCTACGTTTCAGTACAAGTAAATAAAATTCTCAGAAGTAATTTAGTAGAGCTGAGTAAATTCCTGGTACCTTTTACATTTTAATGATAAACGAGCTATGTCTACAGTATAACTTAAATAAGAAAGCATCTTAAATGCAACATTCCCCATGTGGTAAATTGGAAGAATTATTTGGCTGCTTTTCACTATTGGCCTTGATTTAAAGGTCAGGTTTTCCAGGATCTGAAGCACTGATTTTTTCTTTTACTTGAAAATACAATGAACAGCACTGAGGGGTGAGAGCATAAGATCAATCATAAATATGTAAATTTAGTCTCCTACTAAGCCCTAAGTGAGTATCTTCGTAGGTAGTAACTCTCCTCCACATACAGCTGGAGTATTTTGGACTGCATATTCAAGGATGGATGGCTTTTCATTTCATTGACTTGCATAAAAGCAAAAGCTGAAAGTAAAACAACTGCAAAGTGCATCTTTATAGGAATATTTTGAAGCTTTTAATGCTCAGAGGCTTTTTTTTTCATTATTAAATACTGAATTTAAAATAAGAAAAATGAAACACTGGGTTGAAATTATATTACTTCTTAGAAAACTATTTTCTTACAGAATGAGAAATTACTTGCAGTATTTGAATGCAGTCTCCAAGTTGAATTTATAGTTCATTAACTACTCTATCAGTTCTACTCCTGCAAGCATGAGACCCTTAAGAGTTCAATTTAATGCCATAAAAATGTACTTCTTGCCTAATGTTCACAAGGAAATATCAAACATTCTCTGTGCTTTAAATGAGCATCCTCATGTGAGAATCATTGAAGATTGCCTTTGGACTGATCTTTCTCTGGATTCACTGTGGCATAGTTTTTTGGCTTCAAATATGAAGAATATTATTTAAATCTCTTTTTGCTAATAGGCAAAATACAGGAATTTTTCACTTTGAGCAAAAGGGATCATAATGTAAGTGTGATATGGTTCTTTGGTATCCCCCATGGTGTCCCCCCACCATACGGGATCATGGATCCAAATCACGTCTGAATTAATTTGTAAAATTATTTTCACATTGCATATTTTTATATCATTACTTTTCTCTTGTAACAAAGTACTTTGCAAATCAAAACCTGGACAGAAGAAGGTCAATTTGTTGACCTCGGGAGAGTCAATATAGTCCTCTCTCTTTTGGTGAGGGAACAACCTTTCAATAAACTGTAGTCATGAAAAAATAATGTAGAAGAACAACTACCAGTGAAGGTCTGCAGTGAAGCTGATTCCTCATAAAAGCACACAGAAATCACCTCTGTTTGAATACAATGAAGGAATAATTACATTTATTTTCTGTCTCTTCTCATAACCATGATATGCAAAATATGTGGATTTGAAAATGTGTAGGAAATTCAGCCAGTCCCACAAAGTTAGACAACTGTATTTTATTTGTAATTCCAATGGAAGAAAATATGAGCAGAGACTCTGGTCGTGTTTCCTACATATGGTGTGATTGTCTAGAGTGCAAATCTTAATTAAAACAAAAAATCCCCTAAGTTTCCTATAAAGAAGGGCAGGGAATAGTTTTCATATCCCACTGATATTTTATGGATATATTTACTTTATCCTGGGGAAAAAAAAAACGTCAAAAATGAAAAGTTAGAAACAGATTATGTGCAATTCATTGAGTGAAGTGTATTATTTAAAGACATTTCGAATCATTTTGAGAACAATACATTTTTAAAAATCTATTATGAAATTGCATTTTGAAAGTGGGCTAGAGCATAATCTTTGTAACTCTCTAGTACATTGTATGATTCCAGTACTAAAAATCTTTGGAGAAAAAGAAGGATAAACAAGTTAGGTGGTGGACTATAGGCCAGATCTTTCTCCAATGATCACTACAAAATCATATGCCATGAGTTTGAAAGATTAAGTGAAACGTCTCTTGTCTCCTCAAATATTAGGCATAGCTTAAAAAAAACCCATTCTTTCTGAGGAGGGAGTAGGCCAAAATGTTGTCATCTGTCTTCTGCATCAGCAAAGCAATGAAGAAAATTTTGCTTCACTGTTTAATCACCCAGTATATCTTGGACAGAAACAGACTGTTGCCTTTTTTACTTTGTCAGTTCAGGTTTTTGTAGTGGCCTCTCCTGATTGATCCTAAAAAGTGAATCATAGGACCATAGAATAGTTTTGTTTGAAAGGCATCTTTAGAGGTCATCTACTCTGACTCCTCTGCCCTGGGCAGGTTCATCTTCAAATAGATCAGGTAGTTCAGAGCCCTCTCTGACCTGACTGCGAATGTTGCCAGGGATGGGGCACCTACCAGCTGTCTGGGACACCTCTTTCACTGTTTTATCATCCTCATTGTAAACATCTTTTTCTTTATATCTAATCTAAGTCAACGCTCTTTTTATGTTCACCCCTCAGCTGTGTTGCTGTTGGGGGTTGCCCCAACCCAGGTGCAGGCCTTTGCACTTGGCTTTGTTGAGTTGTTGATCACCTCAGCCTTCTCTGTATATTATTGTATATTATATTCTCTGTATATAATATATATATTGCCAGTTGGCAAGCCTTGCTTAGCAGATGGGGTAAATGCTTTCTTCAACCTTCCTTTTCTCACCCACATACCTGTAGAAGCCCTTCCTGTTCTTTTTTGTATACCTTACCAAGTTCAGCTCCTTCTTTGTCTTGGCTTTCCTCACCCCATCGTGCATAACTGGGCTGTGTCCCTAAACTCTGACCAGGTCACCTGTACCTTTTTCACTGATGGTGCATTTTCTGCTTTTTTTTTGTTTAACCAGCAGGTCTTCACTCATCTATGATGGTCTCTTGCCTTCCTTGCCCTGTTTCTTTCACCTGGGAATGGCTCCTTCTTGTGCTTTATGGAAAGTGTCCTTCAAGGTCTGCCAGCTTGAAGGCTTGTTCTGCTTCTGGAAGGCAATTTCCCAGGGCAGTTCTGCTGCCCAGAGAGCAGTTTCCCAGGGGGTCCTATTGACTAACTCCTTGAGCCTGTGCAAGGTTTTTTTTCTTAAAATTCAAGATCCTGACTTTTCTGTAAAGCCATACAGTTCAGTTCTGATAATCTGATGTGTCAAAACTAAGGTTGGCATCTTCTGAAAACAAACAAACAAGCAAACAAAACATACCCACACACTCTTGGGAAACAATTATGAGTAAATTTTTGTTCTGAAAATAAATGTAAATGTATATTTTTCTACTTTAGATGACAGATTTTTGACATTAGGTACCTAAATTCCATCAGCAATCCAGAACCTCTGGGAAAGAAAAAAAAAGCTGAATACAACTGGACTGGTAGGATAATGGGCATGTTTTATGTATTTAGGGAATGAAAGAACAGTTCCAAACTACGTGAGGAAGGAAAAAAAAGAACAGGTTAAACTGTTGTTTTGTAGTTCATTTTGTTTAGGCAGGAGCAGTATTTTTTCCATGGCAAGTAAAGTGGAATTCAGGGAATCATGCCATCAAAATGCCCCAGACAGGATTTTATTGTCATGTTGCAATATAGTTTTAGAACTGAACCTAGTAGAAAGATGATAAAAATACTGTCTTCTTCTGACACTATTCAGTCTATGCTGACTTTGATGGAAGTCATAATTGTGGTGTTTCAGTTTGGTAAAGTGGGCCCATCTCTTTTTCCCTGAATCTAAAACTAGAAATCTGTGATTTTAAAAAGCATGTATTTAAGGCGTGTGTGTAAGAAATGTGGTTGTGTTTGCAAAGGAGATAAATTATAACCCCACCTGCAAGTCTCAGTTGTTTTGTTCACAGTACTCTGTGAAATTGCTTGTTTTACACAAATTGGATTTGGTGTCTGCATCGTAGATTTAGCCTTTAATAGCATAGAACAGTTTGTGTTTGTCCCAGCTGGGTTACACACATGGGAACTTTGATTTGATACCTTCGAACATTTATAGGTTCCTAAGGAATAAAAGTTATACAGTCTTGATATGACTGATTTCAGTGCACACAAAGCTATGATTACTTTACTAGAAAGATTACTATTATTCTTTCTGTTTCTGATTACAATCACTTCAAGGTTTTGATCTCACAAAGATATTTAACAGGCTTGATGTGGATTTGCAGACCAAGGAGATGTTAAAGAAAAACATTCAGTGAGGCTAGAAAACTGCATAAATCAAATTACGACTACAGGAAGTTTCTGAGCAGCAGTACTTCAACAGATATTTTACCCTGTAGTTAGGGAAGCACTTCTTGATTTTGGGGGTTTTAAATTCTGTATCTTTCGCATGAAGTTTGCTTTACATGCTGCTTAAACTTATGCTACTACACAGTTTCTGAGAGCTTTAATTCAAGAAAGAAAAGTGATGGTTGCTCAGGACACAATTCTGCTTTCACTCAATGCAACTTTCTCTTGCTTTCTGTGCGTGTTAGCCTGAAAGAGAGATAATTTCTGAAATGAAATTTCAAATTTGCGTTCTACACATTTTTTAAGGAAATTTAGATTGTTGTAAGAAAGCAGGATGGTTTACATTTCAGAAACTTTGGAAATTTTTTATGAAATTTTTAGTTTGAAAATCTTCCAAGTCCATGTATTTTTTTCATATAATTTTCCTACTCTTCCATGTACTTCACTTTCAAATATAATTGCCAAAGGAAATTAGATACTTATATGAATCTCTTTAGCTTCTCCAGTTGATGTTTTTAGGAAACCTGTTAATTGTGAATAGCCTCTTTTTTGTTTCTTCATTTGATGGAAAATTGCATAGTTCTGAACCACTTATAAATACAGGGATAGCACCATTTTGTTTAAATTTGATTAAAGCAAATTTCCAACACATTTTTTTCAAGAGCCTAAAATCAGAATTTATGTCATATATGACCTACAAATCTGCAACTCAAAGTATATTAGTGCTTGCCAGGATATCAGTATTTCCAAACTGATTCTCTTTAGCACGGAGTCCTACATCTCTACCTGTACTCTGACATCTTGTTTCATGTCCCCATGTGCTTTCAACATCCTTGCTCTCACCAGGAGGTCAGGTTATCTTTCTTATAATTCGCACACAGCAAGTCCTCTGCTGCCAGCTCCACTGTTATCCACCAAGAGGGCTGGAAGTTTTAACTCATCATGCGTTGCCTTTTTGTGAGGCAGGAGGTCATGCTGCAGGGAAGGAGGGCTTGCCTAATGCATGAGCAGTAGATGCATTGTTGCTGCCTCTTCAGTATCCCAGGAAATAGCACATCTAGGGCCAGACTGCTCCTAGAAAAAAACCAGGAAGTGCAGAGGTAGACTCACCACTCAAAGGGAGTCTGTGGTAAAGTAGAAGACAGCAGGAGAAGCCAGGCATAGAAAGAACAGTGATCCACACAACATGGTCTAAAAGCCCACGTAAATTCATTTTAATCCAAACACATTGACGTATGCCTTCCAGGCTTCTTTGTGAAGTCAAAGTACTATTCAACAGGAATATTTACATCCAAAATCAAATTCAGGTGGTAGAGAACATACTCATTCCATATGCCAGATCTCTATATTCTCCCATACACTTCTTTCCCATTCCCATTTGTTGTCTCTTCTAACAACATGTTCGCTGTAGGTGTAAACACTAGATAATGAAATCAGATTTGAAATTCAATTGTGTAATGAATATCCTTCAGTCTCATTTGTGCCTCTTCACTGCAGAGAAGTACAGGCAACTTTAACCAACAGTATGAAAAAATCAGGGATTCGGTCATGGTTCTCCCAAAGCAGCTTCCATAAGCTAACAATGGCTTTTAGATACCTGCTGTTTCTGATATTTCTCTGCAGGAATAAATATTTTTTTATCTTCTGACCTAAAATATGAGACATGAAGATTCTCTAATTTTCACTCCACTGGATGACTTATCTCATAAAATATTCCAACTTAGCTAATTTGAAACACTCAGTTATAATTTTTAAGTGAGAAAACTGCTGTAGTGTAGAAGCATCAAAGGATACATGTTCTAAATTAGAGCCCACTATTTTGTAATGTTGACATTGAGAACAGAAGTGTTTCACCCAGAAAAGTCCTGAGGAATAGGCATTTTGTTATGAAGAGGTAGGGTTCAAGTACTAATATTTCGTGTACTATTACTATTTATTTCTGCTGTTGGGCCACTTTTTGCAAGTACTGATCTTAGTACTGAGGAGGAATATAAAATGGGTTCTCTCAAACTCCTAGAATATCAACATGAACAAAATCAAAATGTTTTCTTTGAGCGGAGTGAGGAACACAGAAATTTGTTTTTCTTATGAGGTCCTATGTAGCATCAGTAGGGTGAGTGGATACTGTTGACATTTTCAAGCTAAAATCAAAACCACTGACAACATAAATGTTCCCAGTTTCATAAAATTCACTGTGAGTTGAATTCTTCTAACTCACTGATAGAAAGCAGTCTTCAGTTCACTTAAAAGTGTTGGTCTCCCTCAAATTTAGACTGTCAGTGTGCTTCTTGTTTTCGTTAGGAAATCCCACAGAGCTGATAGTTTGAATGACCTTCTGTCATGCAATATGTGGGAACTGATATAAAAACTTTGTAGATGAGGGACCTCAGCACAATCAACATGTTTTCCTAGAAGAGTGTTTTCCAATTTAGCTCTGATGGTTTCAGCAATTCCTGGTCTTGAAACCTGCCCTAAACAACCTTCAGTGATCTGTTGACTTATTTTTTTGACCTTTGTCCCCAAAACCAGTTGAAATGAAGTTACAATGTTCCCTCATGTCTGGTTTTTTACTTAATCTTTTCTTTTTGAATTTCAGACTTATCAACGAGTCTTTGAGGGACCAGTTGCTAGTTACCATCCAGAAGACTTTCACATACACCCGAACCCAGGCACAGCACCTCTTCATTATCCTCATGGAGTGCATGAAGAAGAGGGAGCTGGTATGTTGAGTTCAATGCCTTGCTTTGCTCAAGTCTTTTATGTGCCTGTTGGAAGATATCACAAATCTGATCTCTGTGATCCAGACTTTAAAATGATATCATGCTGACTTTTGTTTGCTTTACTCAATATTTTTGCATTTAAAGTGATTAATGCAACAGATCTGTTCACTTTTGTAAATTCCTCTCCATTTCCTTTGACTGTGTAGAATCCAGCTAGTAGGGTATGGATATTTCTACTTTTCAGTCGTCCTCAGGCATATCATGACTAAAATTCTACCTCATTCAACTACAGAAAGCAGAAGAAGGCATAATTATGCATCTGTCCCTGGGATTATATTTTAAAGATGCTGTAGAGTTGCACAAGTATCACTAGGGCTATTGCCTTGCTATGCAGATATGTGACATGAAAGGAAAGCAGCTTGTCTCTGAGGCTCGTGTTCTGCAGTGGCAAGGCTATGCCTTGAACATGTGCTTGTACTCTCTTGAAGAACACAGGCTCTTTCAACAATTTCTGGGAGATAAATGAGACTGCTTTTGCAGAACTATTTTTGAAGAAAAAGCACACTGAAAAAACTTGGCATTCATTTCTGGGGGCTTTTATTTGTCACAAACTGACTGGACAGACATGCTTCAATTTTATAACTTAATCTTTCTTCTAAGATTTGGATTTGGTTCGCATCACAGCTTCTGGGAACTCCAGGTTGATGACAGTGCCCTAAAGTGAATTTGCTGTAACATTTCTGATCAGTGATTAGCAGAGAGAATTTTCTTAGGGTAACAGCATTAATTATTTTGTGGCTATTTCCGTAGTAGTAGTGGTAATAGTAGTAATAATAATAATA
>QWTY01049052.1:0-10801 GCA_008033365.1 Pseudorectes ferrugineus | reverse complement strand
CATCTCCGTGGCCTCCTCTGGACTTGCTCCAGCAGCTCCACATTCTTCTGCTGTTGGACACCAGAGCTGGATGCAGAATTCCGGGTGGGGTCTCACCTGAGCAGGGCAGAGGGGTAGAATCCCTCCTCCCCCTGCTGCCAGAATTTTTCTCTTCAAGCTGGGTGATGTTTTCCTCCTCTGTATTTCCTGGAAACAAAAGTCCTGTGCTTTTTACCTAAAGCCAGGAATTTTGGATGCAGACCCAGACCCATGGAGTTTATTGGATATGTGGATTTGTCCAGAGAGGTTGTGAATCCCCATCCCTGGAAGTGTCCCTGGAAGGCCAGGTTGGACAGGGCTTGGAGCAACCTGGTCTGGTGGAAGGTGTCCCTGCCCATGGCAAGGGTTTTGGAATAGGATGTTCTTTAAGGCCCCTTCCAAGCCAAACAATTCCATGAATTTAATACTTTTCCTGCTAAAATGGGTGTTCCCTTACAGTTATGCTCCACGTGCCAGTGCCCAGCTCAGCCTTGCTCCTGGTGGATTCCACGAACTTCCTCTTTTCCTGTGGTCCGATTGGCATAACAGAATTAGCCAAACAGATTTGGTGTTAATTCCCCAAATATTCCCAGCTGAAAGCAGCTGCCATGCTAAGCAAATTTTCCAATGGGTTTGGAGCCCTCTAAAATGTTTCGGCTCCAGATCCCGCCCTTCTCCCGTCCTCTCTGAATGTGACAACTGGAGCAGCTGCTGTGCTCTGGGTCCCAGGTAAAGCACTTTGGATCAATTGGATTTATTTCCTATTAAGCAGCAGTTCATGATCATAAAGCATCGTTTACATGCTGGCATAAAGAGCCGTCGCTCTTGAAAGAGCTCGGAACTGAATGAGTGTGAAAATTAAATTCCCCTCTTAAACCCAAGGATGGTCCTTTTGGAAGCTGATTCCAGTCGCAACATAATTAACCTCTTGCTGTGCCATTCTGTGGGAACATATTGAACCTGCTCCGGGATAATCATCCCTAATACTGGTGTCTGCTTTCACACTGAATTCCTAACAGTATTACAGTAATCCCAAAGCTTTTGTTGACTCCAGGGACTTGGCCAAGTTGGCAGCCAGGACAAAAGGTGTCAGAGCCGTGCGGTTCAGGGGTGACGCCATCCAGGTGGTGCTGGTGTAATGGGAAGCACCAGAACCATTTGCTTTTGGGTGGAGGAGCTGTGGTGGAACTTATTCATGTTTCCCATAGATTTATCCCTCTTGAAGGTCATTTCCAAATGCTTGGAGCAACTTGGTCTAGTGGAAGGTGTCCCTGCCCATGGCAGAGGATTGGACTTGATGGTGTTGAAGATCCCTTCAAACCCAAACTATTCCATGATTCTTGTTTTAGCCCAACTTCTCTCTGTCTTTCTCAGTTTTTCCTTCCATTGCTATTCCCTTCCCATCCAGACTTTTTCTCATCCAGGGAAGCAAGTGGTGTTGGGGGTAATCCCCAGAAGGTTTGGGTGTTTTTCCACCTCTGCATCCAATGATGAGCTGAAGTCTGAGACTGGAGAAGAGAAGGATCCAGGGAGACCTTGGAGCCCCTTCCAGTGCCTAAAGGGGCTCCAGAAGAGCTGGGGAGGGACTTTGGACAGGCGAATGGAGTGGCAGGAGAAGGGGGAATGGCTTCCCACTGCCAGAGGGCAGGGTTGGATGGAATATCGGGAAGGAATTCTTCTCTGTGAGTGTGGTGAGGCCCTGGCACAGGTTTCCCAGAGAAGCTGTGGCTTCCCCATCCCTGGAAGTGTCCAAGGCCAGGCTGGACGGGGCTTAGAGCAGCCTGGCTCTCGGTTGATATGAAGGGCAATGATTGGGATTCCCAATCCCTGTAATCCACTGTCGCAGCGGGAGTGAGGCTGATCCATCCTGGCCATCAGCGCTTCCCGTGGTGCTTCTGCTGTTGAGGTTGCTCCTGGCTGCTAACTCCTCTTCTGCCCCCAAATTTGCCCTTGGACCTTCTAACTAAATCCTGAAAAGCTCCTCCACCACCTTCCCTTCGTCCATGAAGTGGGATACAGCGCGGAAGGATCAGATCCAGTAGGAAATGATCTTGCAGGGATTTTACAAGGAGCGGATGTGAGGGCCTCATTCCATGCCTAGACATTGGTCATCCCAAACTCCACATAATGGAAGCCAGCAGCAAATCGTTTTGAGTCAGGGATGCCTTTTCCCATGGAAAAGAGGGAGGTTGGATCCCATACCATCCCAGAGCATCACTGGATGTGTGTGATTGTCCTGCTGCAGCCTGGGATGGCTTTGGATGAGCGGCCTCTTTGTTCTGGGATACAGGGAGAAGATAATGGTGGGATTTGCTGAATCTTCACTCCCAGACCTGGAGCAAATCCCATGGCGAGGGATTCATCTTCATATTGGGAAGGGTTTGCTTCCAGAAAACCCTTTGGCAGAGATTTTCAGTTCTTTTTGGAGCTGCTTTGGGTTCCAAGTGTGAGGTTTTTGCCCTCTATCAGGAGCTGGGACATGCTGGTGGCTCCTTTGCACGTGTCCTAATAGTCCTTATCCCTTTATTTTTTTTTCCTCATGCCTGTTTGGAAAGAGCAATTTGATTTTATCAGAGGTTTTTGGTCTCTGCTTTGCTTTTTTTCCTTGGGGTGGTCCTGCTGCATCCCTTTCATACCTGAGATTTTCCCCAGCGCTGGGGACAATCCTGGCAGCGTATCCAAGGTTCAGCTTCTGCTCCCCAATTTGCATTCATCCCTGCTCCCATCTCGCTTCCAGCTGCTGGAAGATCAATGTACCTGTCACTCACTGCTTCCCGTTCTGCCTCCGATCGGGATTAACGGCACAGCTTGGAACTGAGCCCCGATGGAGACACACGGGAAGGGTTGTGGTGGTCAAGGATTGAGGATGGGAGACCTTGTGGCACCCAGGTCATGACTTAATTTAGTTCTTTTCCCCATTCCTGTGCCCATACAGGAAGTTTTTCTATCCCATATCCTTTTCCAAAAGCAGCAACAATTTCTTGGATTTGGCAATCTGCCCTCCTGAAATTCCCCTTGCTTGTTTAACTTCCTTCTTCCCAGCAGTAGCTGGACAGGATTTACTCGACCAATATTGTGGTTTTCCTAATCTATCCTGAGGAGCATCATCTTCCTCTTGCCTCATGGATTTAGAATCACAGAATCATGGAATAATCATTCAGGTTGGAAAAAAGCTCTAAGATCATCAAGTGCAAATGTTAACGCGCACTTCCAAGGCCACCACTAAACTCTGTCCCCAAGTGCCACATCAACACGGCTTTTAGGGACATCTTTCACTAGACCAGATTGCTCCAAACGCCATCCAATCCATGGATGGGTCAGCCACAACTTCTCTGGGCAACCTGTGCGGGGGCCTCACCACCCTCTCATGGAAGAATTCCTTCCCAATATCCCATCTAACCCTGCCCTCTGGCAGTGGGAAGCCATTCCCCCTTGTCCTGTCACTCCAGGACCTTGTCCAAAGTCATTTCCCATCTTTCTTTTAAGCCTCCTTTAAAAGAAGGTTTCTCCAGACCCTTCCCCAGGTGAAATATTCCAGGAGCGAACTCTTCTTATGCCCTCCCTGCTTCAATTTCCCCTCGGGGCTAATTCCTGGTACTTCTCTCAGGAAAATAAGAGAAGAAATAAGGACCCTTGCATCCAACCCCTTTCCTAAGGGATGCGTGTGCTGGTGGCTCCTGGATCCCATCTGCTTGGAGCACCCTGGTAATAGGTTTTTGGCAACAAATACCCTGTCTCAAGGTCAGCACTGGACAAGAGAAAACAGCCTTAAGTTGCACCAGGGGAAGTTTTGATTGGATATTTGGAAAAATTTCTCCACTGAAGGGGTGCTCGGGCTGCCCAGGGAGGTGGTGGAATCATCACCCCTGGAGGGATTTAAAAGCCACATAGATGTGGCACTTGGGAACGTGGTTTAGTGGTGGCATTGGCAGCACTGGGTTGATGACCTTAGAGGTCTTTTCCAACCTTAACAATTCTACATTTTGTGTTTACACCAGGATTTTTTTTTCCCTGGGAACGGGAGGCGCGAGCAGCGCTCGCGGGATTCGCGGCTCCGCAGAAAGCCCCGAGCTCAGCAGCGCACGGCCCTGGCTGATAAATGATGCTCATATCCCATTCGAATATGATGCAAGCAGTTTTTTTGTAGTTTGTCTTCCATGGCGGTAGTAAAGTTTTTAATTAGGAAAGCTAATGAGATCGATTAGTCATTAGAAGTGACCTCTGGATCGCGGCGAGGAGTGGGGATGTGTGCGCCGGGCTGATAACGGGGGACGCTGGGGTATTGTTTGTAATAAAAGCGTGAAGTGTTTGATTTGAGTGAAATGTGCCACGGGGAATACATCACGCGGAGAGGAAAAAATTACAACCCTGGGAGCCTGTAATGAAGGGAATTAAACCAACATCCTGTCTAAATAACATGATTATCTACACAAAACCCCTCAGCTAGCAAGTAATAATAGAAAACGGAGCTCTTCGGAGAGGCTCTTTGAGGAGGTGGTTAATGCTGGAGTCGCGCATCAGGCACTTTCCAAGGAGCAGCTTCGGAATGAATACACCATCCAATTACCTCTGGGAATAGAGTTTACCAGGTGCCAGCGTGTTTTGGGGAAGGAGGAGGAGGAGGGGGATGCCTGCAATAATTTGGGACCTCTCTTTCTTGTCAGGCAGGAGTTTGATGCAGTTCTGGGTTGATTGGTGGCAGCTCGAGCTTGTGTGGGGGCAAAAAAATGTTAATTATGTATTCAGTGAATTCCCAGCTTAGTAATTCTGTGAGGTCGGAGTGGAGGAGGGAACGGGGCAACTTGTGCTGTTGCTGTTTGGGGAGGATGTGGGATTGTGGCTCTCATCCCTTTCCCAGTGGGAAGGAAGTCCTTTGGGTACGTGGTTGGTGCTGTATCCATGAGAGGTTGGGTGTGTCCACATGTTCTGGGTGACAAAAGTGACAGAAGGCAGAGTTGGATGGGATATTGGGAAGAAATTCTTCCCTGGGAGGGTGGTGAGGCCCTGGCACAGGTTGCCCAGAGAAGTTGTGGCTGCTCCATCCCTGGAAGTGTCCAAAGCCAGGTTGGACAGGGCTTGGAGCAACCTGGGATAGTGGAAGGTGTCCCTGCCCGTGGCAGGGAGTGGGACTGGATGGTCTTCAAAGTCCCTTCCCACCCAAACCAATCCATGATTCCATGATTTCAGGACAGTCCCACCATCACTGTAGCTGGGATTTCATCGTGTGCGTGGTGTTGGTCCCTGCAGGGGTTGGCACCTCTGTCCTTTTATTGTTCCCATTTTCCTGTCCTAAATACAGTTCCCTGAAGGAAAAGGCTCCAAGTTTGCCAGTATTTGGGAGCAATTTCAATTGTAATTAGAGCTTCAACCTTGCAAAGGCTTTAAAAGCCCACGCAGGGGTTTGGTCACTGCCCTGAAGAATTTGGTCTGTTACAAAAAAATCCCAGGACAGGGAAAGAGCAATGAAATCCCGTTTGCTTTCCATGTTCTTTCCTCTCTCCCTTCTTGGCTCCCGTCTAAAGTGACCTCTAAAGTTCCTCAGCTCTAAAGTGGCTGCAATTCCTCCAGTCATTGAATCATCAAATGGTTTCTACTGGAAGAGAACTTGGAAGATCCTTTAGTTCCATGATTTATCCCATGGGTTCAGATTGCGGAACGTTGTGAGCATCATCTTTAATATGAAAAATTCCAGTGATTATTCTGTCATGGCAGAGCCTGGTTTTCCCTTTTTCCCCATCACTAGGAGCTGTAACTTTTTTGCTGAGTTTGGGAGCGGAAATTTGTGTTGCCTGATCCCTCCCAAAGCCAACACAAGTCATCAACTTGTTGGGAATGCTCAAGAAGGAAAATATTCCCTGTATGAAACTGTAAAGCTGTGGATTGATGTTGCTACTGTTGCAGGGAAATGGGGGAGCTGCTCCCTCCTTTCCAGGGAATTCTATCAGCTCTACAATGTATTTCCCTATTTTTCCTACTTTACCTGGGAATCTCCTTTATTCCCCCTCCTCTCACAGGGACAAACATGGGGATGGGTCTAACGTTTTCAGCGGAAATAATGATCCCGCTTTTCCCCTCCCAACCTCTCCATAATTTTAATGAGAGGATCTCCAAGAAAAACAGCCGGTCCTTTAAATCAGTTATAAAACCCGGAGACCGAGGCTCAGCATGGAGTGTCAGCTTTAATTATCTGGGCAGTTACAGCTGTATGTTATAAAAGTCGGGCAATTAGGTGCATTCCTGAAAGCTTGGGAAAAAAAAATGGCTCGTGGAGGAAAACCACAGTCAAATGTAGAACTGTTAATTGCACGAAACATTCCGCGGAATAACCCGGGATGTAGATCATCCTGCAACATAGAGAATCCGGGAATGGGTAGGGTTGGAAGGGAGCTTAAAGCTCATCCAGTTCCTTGTTATGGGCAGGGACACCTTCCACTATCCCAGGTTGCTCCCAACCCCATCCAGCCTAGACTTCAACGCTTCCAGGGATGAAAAATGTGATGAAAATGCCAAGGATTAAAGGCATACATTTATTTCCAGTGTGGATGTTGGCATCAAGGTGTTGTTGGTGAACCCATGATTCCCGTGGTAGAGTTTTGCTGATGGGCTGGTGAAGCCAAACACTCCCAAGCCCATCAGGGAGTTATGAAAAAACAGGCTTGGGAGTTAAACAGGCTTTCTGTTACCATCAGCCATGGTGGTCCCATTCCTGAAACTTCGTCCCTTTTTTCAGGTTCTAAAAAGTTGGATGTAGGACTTAAGTTGGATGTGGGACCAATGACGATTGAGCTTGATGATCTTAAAGGTCTTTTCCAACCTTAAAAATTCCACAATTCTGTGAGAATGTCGGTGAGATCCCTCCTGTCCCATCCACACCTGAATTTCAAGCCTGTTTTTCCATGTTTTTTCTCCTAGGATCCAACTTCCACTTCATAAGGAGCCCCCCAGCCAACAAGGTGATAAAGACGCGTTATAGGATCGTGAAGAAGAACGTGGTGTCTCCAGCCTTATCATCCTTCACCAGCCCTATTCCCACCTGGAAGACCAGGCGCCCCGTGACATCCAGGTAATTCTTCCATCCCTGGAATGCAGCTGATTGGGATGTGGGAACTACGGGACCTCCCACATCGGCTCCGTGTTTTTCTGTTGCGTCTTCGCCGTTTAATTTCTGTATTTGTTTGGTCTATGCAGAGTTTATTGACTTAAAGTGTAAAATCATATTAGGAATTGTGTTATCCTGAGCTGGTGCCAACAGCTTATGCCTGTGGCTTCCTATTTATTCCCTTTTGGAATTAATTGTTTCCACGGAGCAGTTAAATAAGCTGAAAAGAGGATGAATAAACATGCGGATGTTGGTGGTGAAGGGGAGTGTCCAAACCTACACAAGGATGTAGGTGCTGTCCCAAACTGGCTTATTCCCAATTGTGTGAATGGGTGGAACATCGGGAAATATTTTGTCACGGCCTAGAGAAGGGAGGCACTGAAGGTGCCATAACCTTGAGTTGGAATATTCCTAAATCCGTAGAGGTGGAGATGTTTCCAGGGAGCATCTCAGAGACCAAGACAAGACCTGGAGCTTGCGTAGAAGCAGGAAGGTCGATAAAATTATTGATTCTTTAAAACAAGGTGCAATTAGAAGTGATGGGTTTGGTGAAAATACAGATTTTGGCTATTTTTAGGTCAGGAATAACTTGTCCTCCCGCTGAAATGCCAGGAGTCATGGGCAATGTTTTGGGAAAAGAGAGCCTGCTCTGCTCTTCTCGAGCTTTGTTCTCCCTGCTCCAGGTGGTTTCCTCCAAAAGCCGTTCCCCAGAAATGCCCTGAGGATTGGTGGTTTTTATGGTAGAGCTGTGGAGGGACAAAAATCATGGTGATTGTTTTTAAAGCCTGACTTGGCCTGATTTTTCCCTTTAAAACTGAATTTTGGGATTCACAAATCTGTATCTGAAGGGACAGTTGGTTTTGGAAGAGTTCAGGGTGATGAAGCGAAGTATGGGGTAAACAGAGAGATTGGAAAAAAAGGTTGGGTCAATTATTTAGTCTGTTTTCCAAGCTCTTGGTTGAGAAACTCCTCATCTCCTGTACTCTACTGGTCTCAAAGTGCTTCTTCCAGTATGGAAACTGGGATCCTTTTGGGCTCATGGTCAACCTTACCTGCACCACCTCCTCCTTTGTCTTCACATTCTACTTTTGCCTTTGATATTTTCCCACCTGGGCATCATCCCTGAGATCCACACGTCTCCTTTTGTTCTGGGTTGTCTCCTCCAATTACTGATCGACTTGGAGGTGCCACTTCCATTTGCGCATCCTTGGGACCAAATTCCTGCATTTCCCTTTCCAGAAACAAACCACGTGATTTTTTGCTTGCTCCATCATCCTGCAATTTCATGGAATCACAGGATGGTTGGGCTGTAAGGGACCTTTAAGATCCATGAGTTCCAACCCCCTGCCATGGGCAGGGACACCTTCCACTATCCCAAGTTGCTCCAACCTGGCCTTGGACACTTCCAGGGGTGGGGCAGCCACAGCTTCTCTGGGCAACCTGTGCCAGGGCCTCACCACTCTGGAAGTGTCCAAGGCCAGGTTGGATGGGGTTTGGAGCAACCTGGGATAGTGGAAGGTGTCCCTGCCCATGGCAGGAGGTTGAAACAAGATGGTCTTGAAAGTCCCTCCCAAATCAAACCATTCCATGATTCTGTGACTTTCAGCCTTAATTAATAGGAAACAACTTATCCTCCGACTGTTGGGCTCAGCTTCTTCCCTCACACCTTGTTACTCCAGATCTGGATGGTTGATGGATGGAGGATCCATGGTGAGAATCAAGGAGGGGAGAAGCTTTAGGCATGGAATTCAGAGCAGGAACCTCTGGGATCTGGGTGGTGGCTCTAGCTCAACCCAGCGGTGATTTTCCAAGGAACGGCCTCGTTCTGCCGCAATTGGCCGAGAGCTCCCACTTGTAGGATCATTTTCTCCATATTAATCTCCGACTTCATTAAATTGGTGTAGTTTAGATCTTACAGCTGCTTCAGACAAATCTTGATAAAATGCCATCAGCAAATTAAAACAATTATGTTTTAAAGAAGCCATAAATCTCCGTCTCCCAATTACCTTCGTTGGGGGTGATCAATCATCCAGCCTGTCTGGAGGAAGCACGTGGCAAATGCTTCTCCTGGAGTTTTTATGGGAGTTTTTGCTCCATCGTTCCTATCATCATCTTGGATCTGTCACAAGCAACGTGCCAAGAGCTGCTTTTTTCCTGATTTTCTTTGCTCTTCCCAAAACAAGGAGCAGCTCTGGTGGTGGTGGAACACCCCTTTAGTCACCTCAGTTTTATTTTTCATACTCAGTAGTCAATTATTTGTAATATTTCTAGAATATTTTTCATTTTAATAATTATAATATTTTTATAATAATTTGATATTTTTAATATCCTCATCCCCTTAAGCCAGCAGTGGGATGTCAACTGGTGGTGCTGCCCTCCAGTGCTACTCCCAAACTGGTTCCCACCTGGCACTAAGGAGTGATTTCTTCCATGAAGTCCAGATTTTTGGATATCTGGAAGTGATGTGCCAGGTTTTTACTTTGTTGGGACATCCAGGATGTTGCCCTTTTTGCCAATAAACCCCCAAATAACCAGACTACGATGAAGAGGGACGTGGCTTTGGGAAATGAGTGACAGGGAGAGTTGCTGGAGGTACCTGATGCCAATCCCTCGGGAATGAATTCCATCCTCCCCTTCTTGCTGGGTTGCATTAAACTCGGCCCCGCTGCTGACTTTTCTTCGAGGCGATAGGTGGGAGTATATTTTAAATTAATTTTACTCCACTTTTTGTAATATTTTTGTTTTAAATAGATTTATAAGCAACTCGGGGCCTATTTCTCCAAATTTATGAAGATAATTTTCACTCTCTTGATAAGGTGAAATTTACACCTGCTATTTCCATATTAATTCACATTGCTAAGTGGATCTAATTTTCTTCCGTTCTTCTATCTGGTGAGTGTGGCCTTTCCTAATGCAATTTCCCCCTCACTAAATCACTGTGATCGGGAGTCATGATCGAGTTAAATTAACTTAAATTAATTTACTTAATAAGAGCTCCAGATCATTGTGAATGAGGTTAAGATTTATTGATTCTCCTTTTCACTCCTCCCCCTTATCTCCCGCGGCTTTGCCGGGAGCGCAGCTCACAAGGGCTGCGATTTGCTGGCCTGAAATTTCGGTTGCTCCTGGTGACATTGAGGTTGATCATCCCTTAAAAATCCTGGAGGGAGATGTCCTCTCTCCTCACAGCCTCTCTCTGCTGGAAAAGGGATGAGGGATTTGCCATGGAGGAGTTGGGATGGATGAAGCGTCATGCTGAGAGACGGCAGCGATGCTGCTCCTGCTTCCAACCTCTTTCCATGGGTCATGTGGATGTGGCCACCAAAGAAATGGGATGTCCACATGTCATAGACCTTGCAGAGAGGCAGCAGAAGCCTTCTGGGGTTGATGATAAGAGGGATGGAGCACCTTTCCTACAAGGAAAGGCTGAGAGAATTGGGATTGTTCAGCCTGGAGAAGAGAAGCTTCGCGGTGACCTCATTGCAACCTTGCAGTGCCTGAAGCGGCTGTCAAGAAAGATGGAGAGGGGATTTTTGCAAGGAGTGATAGGACAAGGGGGAATGGGTTCCCACTGAAAATGAGTAGTGTTAGATTGGATATCAGGAAGAAGTTCTTCCCTGTGAGAGTGGTGAGGCCCTTGCACAGGTTTCCCAGAGAAGTTGGATCCCCAGGGAAGTGGTCATG
>QWTY01049049.1:523-20661 GCA_008033365.1 Pseudorectes ferrugineus | reverse complement strand
TATTCACAGAGCCTTAGTTTCCTTTGGTCTTCTGTGATTAACTGGTTCGTAATGACCACTGACATTACCATTTACGTAACAAATGTCATCAGAAAGGTCAAGGCCCTTTAACTTTGAAGTATCTGATAGCTGGATTAATTGCTACTTTGACAGAATACAACTTTGTTTTATCCTAGACAGGAGGCTGAACCACCTAGAGTTATTTTTGTCCTCCTAGTTTCTAACAAAATTTCTCTTCCTTTGTACAAGCCATGAGCTTCTTATCAGACAAGCAGACATGCAATAAGGATATTTTCTGTAATTATGTAAAAAAATAAATTACTTTTCTTACCAGTCCAAACCAGATCAATCAAAATGACACAAAGAAAACAGGAGAGATAGTTTAAAAATCTGTAGCAAATCCTTCTCAACTTTTCAGACCCCTAAATTTCTTAAAATGAGGAATTTACCAAGATTACATTCTCAGAACATAAATGCCACTGGGTTTATCTTCAGGTAATTTTAAGTCATATATACATATACATATATGTATATGATATGTTATGTATACTATTTAATATTATACTGATATTAACTTAATCAAGTTACACTTTGAGATGAGGGTCATAATATAGACATGCGGTGTGCTGACTTCTACTCAGTGTCTTGGCCAACCACTAACTCTTTCTCTTTAGGTAGACATTCTTTTGAGTATTTAATAAATAATGAATAATATTCAACCATACTAAAATATATTATACAATATCCTAGAATTTTTTTCTTAATTATTAAATTCTTTCCAGCATTGGCGAAGCTACTTTTGTAATCTGAAAATTGGAATACTCGAGAGGATCTCAAATGATCTGAAAGATTAGAGCTCTATGATCTGCATATTCTCTCACACAATATTTCAGAATTCACTAACAACTTTTCCTTTCCATTGTAAATATTACTTTATTTAGAATTCTTTTATTGCTGTGTAATCTATTTAAATACAGTATTTTTATTTTCGTCTAGGTATTCTCATTCCCTTAACAACCTAACCAAACATTTTCCTGAGTGATTTACTTTGTCCCAATTCTAAATGTTTCTTCTCACATTTCAGTATCACTTATTCTTCAGTTTTCTTTTCCCATTTCCTGTCAGTTTCTGTCACATCTGTTCCACTCCAACTGTATCATCAGACTTCTTCCCTCTCTACCTTAATTTTCTTATACTAGTGATAAATTGATCATAAAATCGTAGAATTGTAGAGTGGTTTGGGTTGGAAGGGACCTTAAAGCTCATTTTATTCCACCCCCTGCCAAGGGCGGGGACACCTTCCACCAGACCAGGTTGCTTCAAGCCCCATCCAACCTGGCCTCCCAGGGATGGGGCAGCCACAGCTTCTCTGGGCTACATGTGCCAGGGCCTCACCACCCTCACAGTAAGGAATTTCTTCCTAATAACTAATCTGTTCTCCAGAGTAGGGGAAATATTATGCACTTTGGGACTTGGTCAGATCAATGAAGAAGTTACTCAAACTCAAAATTAGTATTCACTAAATCATATCATTAGCGTACAGTACAGGTGGAAACCTTGTTCTTTCAGAAACATGGTAGTCAGCAGTTCAGGGTAGTAGTAATCCTTAGGGATGTACGCATAAGAAAAAAATATGCTGATTAATGCTGTTATATAACTTGTTTCTACCTTGCATCAGGTAAACAGTTAAATGTTAAATATAATCAGGAAATATTTTCCCATTTTCTCTGGCTGTCATTTTCAGTGGTGAGCAGTTTTCATCCTCCCTACAACCAAGAGATCTATGGAGATGGGCCGCATAGGCACAGTGCGAAGTCAGAGGCAAGCCAGATTGCTACTTAAAATTTCTATATGCCTTTTAGACTATACTATAGCCAGGGACTATCTGAGCAAGATGTCAGATTACGGACATGTGTACCTCTGACACACCTTGACAGAGATATTTCAGACTGGGCAGGGGGCAGAGCAGGGCACTGGAGCACCATCACCTTAGTTCCCCAAAGGCAGAGATGTTATTAATGATTCCATATTAGTGCCACAAACAGCAGCAGCTATGGCAAAGACTGAGATCTGCACATTTTCTGTACAACTCTTTGCAGTAACAGAGACACATGTCCCTGTGATGCCAAGCATTGAAGCCTTCTGTGTCCAGAAATTCAGTTTTGGTATCTAGCTGTTTTGTGTTAAGATTTGTTTTCCTTACATATTTAATCAGCCATAATTTTTTAATGGATTGTGCTGCTGCACTATAACTCTATCAGCTATTGGAAGTTTGTTCCAGGAAAAAAAACATACCAGGTTTATCATTGTTCTTGGAGGACAAAAACAGCTGCACATGATGAAATGCCAAGAGCTGCGAAAGCAGTGCTGGGGTCAGGACAACTAACTCTCAACAGCTGTTGAAACACTCTCCACATGTGCACTAACAGTATGCCAAAATGCCAAACATCACACAGGAATGACAATAAATAGGGTTACCTGTCAACATTTTAATTTTCATGTATATCATGGCCTTTCTGCTCCTTATCATACTAAAAGATTCTAGTCAGGTGTTTCTTCTTAAACAGAACATATATGAAACTTGACTGAAAAAATATTTTCTAAATTTTTCATTTTTCTTACAACAGAATAATCAGGTTGTATAACTTCAGATTATTTCCCATTAATTACAAAACAGGTAGTTGGTTATTATGGTGATGAGCAAATCACGATTTCTTAATGTTTTTAACTGCTGTGGGGGGTTTTCTCCAGCATTAGAAAGAAAAGTTTAATGCTGTTTCACAGGGAAAAATTCTGTCTGTTTTCACAAGATTTCATATTTCAGGAATATGAACATAAACACCACCTGAAGTCAATGGAACATGGCTGTGTTCTGAGAATCCAGAAAATTTCTATAGCATTTTTGAGATAAGCAAATAACTAATCCAAGTGATTCTTTTATAGCTTATTTTAAATAAGCTTATTTAAGGCCAGTTTATAAAGTCACTAATGAAAATGTGACTAACAATAATGTGTTGTTTTTAAATGCAAAAGAGGAAGTGCTATATTGTGAATAATAATTTGGGAAAGTACTTAATTTTTTTGAAGTTCTTGGGAAATTTTAAAAGGTTCCTGACCATAAAGTGAATTGTCTAGCAAGAGTATATTTAAGTTCATTTGGACCAGTAAAGAAAAGGGGTAAGACTTTAAAAAAGAATAGGTGTAAACTATAAAATAGATAAATAGAGTGTTATTGGGAGTAAAACTACATCACTTTGCTCTCAGAGAACAGAGAATCTGATATCTAGGAGAAATTAGAGAAAGAAGAATATAATTTGCTTTTAAATTCAAACTAACATGATTGAAAAAAGAACACTTAAAAAGTAAATTGGTTTCCATGTGGGTAGAACAAATCATGACTTTTGATTGAGCAAAAAGAGCCTGGGTAAAACTGACAGAGTTTATTCCCCTGGAAAACACTTCCATAAAATAAAGAAGAAAGAATTTGAAAGGAAATTCAGTCTGTATTAAATCTATATAATATTTTACATTTAAAACTCTGATCTTAATCACAGAAATCTTATTCATTGGTATGATGCAAAAATGAATTTTAAAACCACTTATGTTGTAGAGGAAAGCAGATAAAAAGCCAGTAGATATTGTTATACCTCAGGCCAGGTTATACATGATTGGTACAGTTTCAAAAGGAATGTTATTATTATCTAAATTGGACTGTCTAGTCCTCTAAGGAAAAGAAAAAGAAAGGAAGCACTATAAAATGTTATAACAACAATTTTGCAACAAAACCTTAAAAATGAAATATTCATTTTCATTTAATTCATGACCTGCAGTCCTTCCTATACGTGCCAGAAAAAGAAAAATAGCATTCAGAAACATGTTTTGTTCTTCTAAATATCCTAAAGAGAATTTTGTATTTAGGCAGTCTTGAAAGTTAACTCTTTGTCCTTCTTATTCTTTACATGCATTCTCTTAAATTGTTCCTGTCTTTGTCCTCTAAATTTCCTTTATTCCTTTATTCCTGACTATCTTCTTTACTCAATACTATATTACAGAAGGTCATGGCTTGTGTGACTCAGAACCAGATCACGTAGTGACCAGAAATACCTTCCTCTCAATTCTGTTTTCTCTAATAGTGCGTCTCTTCTCTGGCATCCTATCTGAACGATTTTTGTTCGGTTTGTTTTTTAAGTGGTATTTGTTTTTCTGAGGCTGACAAGTGTTGAAGCATGAACCTTGCTTGAGTGAAATCTGTCTTCTAGTTGAAAATCATTCTGGAATGCCCAAAGGATAGACTTTGTTATTGCGGACACTTCAGGAGAAGTGTTCAGTAATATTTTGGGCAAAATACTGAGGTTTTTTCTCTTGCTAAATATATATTCATTATATAAAACAGAGGTGTGAGATCTTAGCATGAATACGCAGCAGAATCTGGGCATAGAACAAACACGTCAGGAGAAAATTTCTCCACTCATTCCATTTTGGAGCCAGGTAAGTACATTTATTATTTCATGATGCATAGTATTTGGTAAGTCTTTGAGAAATCCACAAGCATTAGAATGTCTGTGCTGCTACTATACTCTGACCTTTAAAGCCACTAAACCTTAGCTCCACTGGAACAGAGAAGACAAAAAACAGTCACTCCCAGCAGGGAGCCAGTGACAAACATTTTTATCAGGATTTAATTAGATTTTTCTCATTGCATGTCAGGGTTCAATATGCTTTTCATATCATACTGTATTGAAGGACTTGGATTTCATGAGCTCAAGAGATTTTTGTGGGGCAGTACATCACCCAGTGGCAGTAGAAAATTAAGAAAAGCATCTGAAGCATAGTAATACATAACAGTTATTTTAAATAAGTAATTAAACAGTTGATATATGGATTTCCACTGTTATTCTCCAGGTTGCCATACTGACATCAGAGCTAACCCCACTTCTCAATTAATACATCTAAAATGACTCTTAAAAGCTGTGTCAGCAATGCAGGAAAATATAAAGCAGAATAATGCTAAGAACTGTATCTTTTATCGTCACTGCAGGGCTACATCACTAGAATCAATGAAAGTCAGTATGATCAAGCTCACATATCTGTGCAGTAAAAAAATTATAACGCCACAGGAAGATCTGCACACACAAAATTTATTATTTTTTGCCTATGGGAAGATATTTTATTTGGCCTGGTTTTTCCTTAAGAACGGTGACAGATTGAAGCTACACTGGAGCCAATTCAAATATAAATATTTTTCGTACATCCATTCCTTACACAAAAAATACACTGTTAAGAACTTCAGGTGTCTTTATGGTTATGCACAAAATGCTTATCAGTAATGTCTACTGTAGCTTGATTTTAAAGCTCCAAATGTCCTTACTAGGATATAGGCTTTAAGTACTGCCCGTTGATCAGTTATAGGTTCTCTAGGTACACATACCTTGTGCTCTATATACTCCATCCCTGGACACTCCTGTAGATTCTCCATCCCAGTCTTATTTGTAAACTGAGTCTTGGTAATACAGTGTCATGGCTCTGTTCTTTTCTCACACACAATCCAGCAACTATCTTCCTGAATCAAAATTCAACTAGAGTTGGATGAGTCGCGAGAAAAATTGAAATTCAGGCATTATCATACAGACATTGAGACCTATGCTGAAGATAATTAAAGTGGAAAAACTCCTAAAGGACTTTGGCTGTATTAAATTAAAACTTAATTATGACTAATTGAGTACCCCTAAAGAAGTTTTAGTTCACTGAGGATGAACAAACATGTCCACTGATGAAGTCTGTCTTTATTATTGCCATGATCTTTATCTAGCACAGTGGTCCTTGGCAGGCTGTTGTGACACTGCTTCTCCATCCATTTGCCATCTAAATCAGTAATTTCCCAGAAAAAAAAATTATAATTTCATGGTACCATCACAAAATATTACATCTAGTCTTTGCTTTTACAGTACATATATCAAATAAAACTAGTGGAACCAGATGTGAAACCAGGCTGAACACAAATGAAAGTCTCTTTGCATGGCCAGAAGCATGGTGCCAAATAATTCCTGCCAAAAGATGCTCTGAGCAAAATTTGCAGGAAAGCCTAAGCAAGTTCAAGGAACAGAAATCCAGTGAGCTTCACAGAGCAGTAAAAAGTATCAGAGAAGTCATGTTAGGATCATACGTCCTCTGAGATGAAAGCAGCTATAGCTTGGGAGAACAAACACTACATGTAGGGCAGAGTACCAGCTCCACTTTTTTTTTTCACTAGTAGCTCATTATGGCTATTTAAAAGACCTATCAGACCTCTGTTTCTGCATGCAGTATAAGGAATAAATTATAATGATTTTTCATCTAAGTAGAACTAACAGGCAGGTTCTTTTTAAATATTAACATTTTTTGTGTTTAAAGTTGAGAAATCGTGAGTAATAAATTAGAAGTGCCAAATTTTCACAGATGACAGTTTTCTTCAAAATGTTTTGTGATTTAAAGGGAGAAGTCTGGACTCCTATATTGCAATGAGATTCAATTGAAAAGAAAAACTTCTATGATTAGGACTCTCATGAAACTCGGAAGTTTTGTAAAATAAACAGAACTTAGAAATTACTTCTACAACTTAGGCAGAGAAACACGTTTTGAGAAGCTCTGAACCACGCTAATGGCAATGTTACCTAATGATTTACAGCAGCATAGGAAAACAACATTAATGAAGATTGTCATTTAGTATGGCACACAGCTTCCCATGCAAAGTTCATATCAACTAGAGACTTGATAACTTATTGGTATTCATCTTTCTTATTATATTTTTGACAATCTTCCCTTTCTGATATTTTTTAAATGCAGAGACTTAGGAGCCTTTTTAGCACTATTAAAAATATTAAATCAATAGATAAATATTAATTCTGTGATGTTTGTTTACATCAGAAGTATTTGTACTCAGTTATTAGTTATTCTTTCCTTAAAATGGCTTATAAACTTGACAGTTTGGCCTTCCAGGTCTTTGACCATAGAAATAAATTCTAAAATACTTTAAAATCAACACAAATGGAAGAATAACATTTATATTATTTATATTTATAGCGGAAAGAAGAAGCAAGGGAAGAAAACAAGATTTCAGCAGAGGGTTAGAAAAGAACCACACTTAACCTTTATAAAATTGAATTTTATTTATAAAATTTTATCCGGTAGTTGTCATAATATGTTTTATGTTTATATGTCTGTCTACTTCAGCAGTACAGAAAGAGGTACAAAGCTGACAGGATGCCTTCTTCAAATGATATGTAAAGAAACCTTCAGTAGACAGACATTAAAACTGCTATTTCAGTAATTTCCAAAGAAATTTCCCTTTAAAACCTCTAAAAAGTCTCAAAGTATAATGGGAAAAGACACTTCACATATGTCAAACAAACGAAAAATTATCCAGTTTTTCTCTCTGATTTTCTGATTCATGCTTTTTTTAATCAGATTTAAGTACCTTTTTAACTACAACAAAGATTCCATCCTCCCATGTGCTTGAAGTTCTGTGGTTCAAACCATTTTGCAGGAGCCATAAAAGTTATTGAGCAACAATAGGTTTTGATGTTTGCACTGTGATCGATTATGTTCCTATAGGTGCTCTTAAGCACATGCCTGTGTGCAAATAGCCATGCAGATCTATTATTGATGGGATTAATTTCACAACATTTTCTGTAATTGTTGTAATTTTGTTTTACCTTTATTTTTATGAGTATTTTAATTCAGAGGTTTAATAATGTCTGCTTATTTTATAACCACTGTGTACTACAGAGTATCTGTTCAAAAAGTGTATTGATTTGAGTAAGTAGGGTTATTACAGTAGCATCTTATGGTAACTTTTTTAAATTTGCAGTCACTTTGGTAAAATATTGAAAGCAATATTAGTTTAATAAGAGCTAAATTTCCTCTTCAAACTTCTAAACCACTCAAAATCTTATATTACCTGCAGTTGCTATCAACCAATGAATCAGTATGGAAATAATTGAAGTAGTGCAGTAAATACTAAAATTCTGAAAGAAAGTTTCTTCTTAAAGTGATGGAAAATATTTCTGAGTTAAAACTTCAAAAACCATTCATCCACCTAGACAGACAGACAGATGGACAGACCAATGTCTGTCTATCTATATTGTGCACTGGGAGTTCTGTTAAATCCATATTACTTTATGAAGGAAAATCACTGTTACCCAGATGAATCTTTTATTCTAATAACTAGAGCTTCCTTTTATTCCTTTTTATTGGCTTAAAAAAGAATCAAGCCTAGGTCCTCTTCATACTAGACAGAAATTTAACTTCAACTAGACAGCTCATACTAACAGTAGCTTCCAAATAATTTTTAATCAGCAAAATTATTTCTCCAAATCCTTCCATTTTGGGATGTTATTTATTTGTATCATTTTTCCCGACAAAAAGAGATCAGATCTGATATAATCTTCATTTTTATATAATATGTAATTAATTTTTTTAAATCCCAAACAACTCTTTTAAAATAAAGCTTAACCTAAAAAACTTAAAAACCTTAAAAAACCTTAAAAGCCTTTAAAAATTAACTTTTTCTAATTGTTTTATCCTCTCCTAGTTTATACATACTTCAGCTGTAATGTTCTTCTTCCTAAAGAGCTTACATTTTCAAACCCAGTCAAGAAGCAAAATGAAAATGAACTTATCCTAAAAGCATGCACTTGTTGTTAATGACCTTACTCTTTCCTGATCTTGAAGTGTACTCATGCTGATGGATGTGCACAGGGTCTTTAACCTCTTAATTACCTGAGAAATAATGTTCCTGTTCTTTTTTTGAAGGTAAATGAATTTGAAATTGTTAACTTATCAGAGGATCAACTGCCACAGCAAACATTTTCTGTTATTTACACTGGGTAGGATGGCTTTTTAAATTAAAATGGTGCTTCTTATTAGAAAGTGAAGTGAAATACAGTCACTCCTGAGGTTTTTTTGCGATTTTGAAAGTTTAATAACCATTCGGTGCTAAATGTTTTCTAATACACTGACATTTCTGAGCCGATCTCTTTTTTTAATGCACTCATCCCGTCACTGCTATGCAAGGATACAATAACGAATTCATCTGTCTATTTGTAATTATTCTGACAAAGTGCTAATATGTGGCTTAGGTTTAAATTGTGGAAAAGGAAGGTGGGGGAAATAAGTATTTATGCTTGCTTCTTCATTTTATTATTTAGAAGCATTTTTGTAGCACTCACTTCCTTAGAGTCTAAGTGCCAAAGTTGCCATGCTTTTGTACATACAGTGTTCAAGTGCACTTAAATTAAGGAAGTGCTTTTATGTTTTTAAAAATATGTTTCCAAAAGAAAAGAGAAGCAAATAAAAAGAATATTGCATATATCTCACATTCAATTCACTACAAAAATGGCAGGGCTTTATGAACTGAAGTTTTCAGGCCACTTTTTGTAATTTTTGTAATTTATAGTCATGGTCATCCGCATTACAATAATAAAAAAGAAGGAAATTATTTCTGCTCAATTAATTTTTTTTCCTATAGAAACTAATATATGCTACTTTTTTATTACTGCCTTATTACTTATCATTCGTGTTCCCTGCACTGTTCATTTCTGCATGGACTGCACACAAAAGAAGAAATGCCATAGGCTTAAGGTGTTGAAGACAAAACTAGTCACTTAATCGTGTGTCTTTAATGAAAAATTAGTTTCCACACACTTATGGTGATGAATAAATTATTCCACTTACCCATTTATTTAAAAAAAAAAAAAAAAAAAAAGTGGAGAATTGGTTAATAAAATATAGTGGATATAATCCAAGGTTGCCATAAACTGAGCTTTCCCCTGTACTGTAAAAAAATGTTCCACTAAGATAAGTTCATGACACTTGAAATTTTTCACTACTGAAATTAACAGTGGCAGAGACAATAACTGAAGTGTCATTAATGTTAGGTTTCACAAATGTCCAACATCTGTCACCTGTTTCATCAACACTTAGATATCGTCTTCTGTGGGAAACACCTACTTCAAATTTAGTGTGTTCAGACTTCATAATAACATGCTATCATCCTGTTTGTACAAAATAGAAGTTGGTACTTATATTCACAAGTTCCAATACTTTCTCTCTATACCTGCCAGAAAATTAACTATATTCTTTTATTAGCTATCCTTCCCTTTCTTAGAACATATCAAACACATTGGCCATTTCATACTTCAATAAATGCAATGTCCCTATTAAAGGAACATGAAAAATGTATACTACTGTATTTTCAATGTACAAGCCTACTATTACCTTTCCGTATTAGCTGCGAAGGTGAAAAGCAATGGTATGGTATCTACCAATATGTCACAGTAATAACATTGGAGAGATAGTCATAGATTAGCAGCAACAGCAAAGATTACCCACACGATTTTAGAAAACTGCTTGAGATTTATGAACTGACCTTGACGTGCAGAAAAGAGTAAGTGTGCTGCAGTCTGAAGAACAACTCAAATATTAGGTTCCAAATATGGTCAAAAGAATTATGCCAAGCATGATCTCACCTGTGTCACAGAAATGCTTCTATTGAAAGCCCAAGAGCTCTTGATTCCCATGTGGAAAAAATCAGGCAAGGAAGGCAGAACACAAATACTGCTAAGTGAGGACCTCCTCATGAAAATGACATCTAAGAAGGAAATGTATCCTGGAAGAATATGTGGATACTACACAGATATATGGGTCTGGGATTAGGAAATCTGAGGCACCGTAGGTGCTTAATTTGGCAAGGAGTGTGAAGAATAACAAGAAGGGCTTCTGCAGATATATGGGTAACAAAACAAAAATTAAAGCACATGTACTCCTCCAATAAATGAAAAAGAGGAATGGATGACTGCTGACAAAGAGAAGGCTAAGGTACTAAACAATTTTTTTTTTTTTTACTTCAGTTTTCACTTTGCAATCACTCTTCTCTCATTTCTCAAGTCCCTGAACCTCAAGGCAGGGACTGGGGGAATGAAGTCCCTCTCAGCATAAGTTCAGGTCTGAGACCCACTGAGTCACCCACAGGTACCAAAGGGATGCATCTCAGTGTCCTGCGGGATATGGCAAGTGTATTTGCTAAGCTACTCTCCATCATATTTGAAAAGTCATGGAAAGCAGGAGAAGTGCCGAGGGAAAAGGGAGTATCCACACCCATTTTACAGATCCTCCAGGAAGTTATGTGAAAGCATATGGAAGATAGAGAGGTGACTGGAGACAGACAGTGTGGCTTCAATAAGGGCAAATCATTCTGAACTAATCCGGTGGCCTCTTTGATGGAGTGACTTTCTCAGTGGACAAGGAAAGAGCTACTTGGACTTCTATAAGACCTTTAATATAGTACCCCACCCCCACAACACTCTTGACTCTGAATAGAAAAGGTAAGGGTTTGATGAATGAATGGTTAGGAGAATAAAGATTTGTCTGGATTTGGCCATGTCCAAAGATTGAAGTCAAATGCTCTCTGTTCAATGCAAAACCAGTAACAAGGCTTGTATCTCAATGAGTGCACCCTCAGCTTTGCAACTGACACCAAGCTGAGTGGTGCAGTTGACATGATTGAGGGATGGGATGCCATCCAGAGGGATCTGGACAGGTTTGAGGAATTGGTCTACGTGAAACTCAAAAAGTTCAACAAGACCAGATGCAAGGTTCTGCATGTGGGTAAGGGCAATCTCCAGTATCAGTACAGGCTGGAGGATTAACTGATTGAGAGAGTCCTGCAGATAAAAACTTTGGGATGCTGCTCTGTGTAAAACTGGATATGTGTGGCCAATGTGCAGTCTTAGCCCTGAGACTCAACCAAATCCTGGGCTGCATCTAAAGCCCCATGGGCAGCAGGGGAGGGAGGGGATTCTGTCCCTCTGCCCCGCTCTGGTGAGACCCCACCTGCAGAGCTGCCTCCAGCTCTGGGCTGCCCTGCACAAGAAAGACATGGACATGTTTGACTGGGCTGGAACACCTTTGTTATTAAGACATGCAGAGATCTGGGGTTCTTCAGACAAAGGGAAGGCTCCAGGGGACCTCATTGCAGTCTTTTAAGGTACAAAGTGGGCTATTAGAAAATTGAGAATTTTTTCCAAAGCATGTAGTTGCAGGACAAGGGCCAATGGTTTTAAACTAAAAGAGAGTCAAATTAGATTGGATATAAAGATCAAATATTTTTACAGTGATGATGGTAAAACACTGAAACAAGTTACCCAGAGAAATTGTAGGTGTCCCATCATTGGCAGTGTTTAAAGTCAGGCTGGACAGGACTTTGAGTCACCTGATATACTGAAATATGTCCCTGTCCATGGCCTGGAGCTTGTACTAGCTGATTTTTAAGGGTTCCTACCAACCCAAATGATTCTATGATTTTATGTTCTATAAGATCATCTATTTTTATGTAAAGTTAAGAAAAGAGGAATTGGTATGTGGCAACATTGGAGGTGTATATGTTACCAGGGCATTTAAACTTGTAGAATAAAATATAAGAAACTTTCACCTGAAGTTGTGTGATAGTCTGTGAAATGATCTCATAATGTCACTCTCCCTTTTTAATGAAGTGAAGTGTCCAATTGTCCAAGTGCAATATAGCAGTCAGCTTTTGTGTCAGCCTCAGTAAAAATATCAAAGATTGAGTGGACTTGAAAGTGATCCAAAAGTTAGTTCCTCTAAGTCTTGATTTATACTTGTGGCAAAAGTAATTCTATGTCCTCCCCTGTTTCATCAACAAATCAATATCCTCAGTCTCATCCTTTATCTATCCAGCTACTTTCTTAAACCTTTTATTTTCATTTTTTGGAAAAGTAAAATAATTTTGTCCTGCACCAGTCTTTATATATTGATATTCTTAATATTAGGCACACGTAAGAGCCAAGAGTTGGAGCATTCAAAACAAAATCCTAACACACAAAATTAGTCCACTATCCACTCATAAAATTGCATGTCTTGACTTTTTCCTTAGCAAGTAATCCTGCCTTTGTTTTAAAGAGGGAAAAAATAAGGACATTGATGTGGTATATAGTACTCCTCTAGTCCTGAATATGTGTCCAAATTACAGAGATATTCAGTCACAGAAAAAATTTTAGAGTTAGAAACAAGTATGCTTTTTTCTGCCTAAGATCAATCTATGGACTGAAAATCCAATGTTGTTCTACTTTTGGGCTAATTCAGTAGCACAATATTCAGGAAACCAAATCTTATCAGAGTAGGCAGGTATAATCCTTGTTATTTCTCCACACCCTCTTCCTCCTTGTTAATCAGTTTTCCAATTCAGATCCCAATCCTGGGAAGAAAGCAGAAGCACAACATACTTGCCAGTTACAAAGCCATGGATGTCATGAAAAACCCTGGTTTCATGAGTGTTTTTCGTGATGTTTATGGCCTTGTATTGTTTCATCTTTTTTCAATATGCAGCATGGGGGATTGTATGCTGAGAGACATTTCCCAATAGAAAGTATACTTTTATGTCTCTGAAACAAGATGATTCTCTCTTTTGATTTCGATTAAAAGTGGTGAGATCTTAGCCGTAAATCTACTATACCCATGGTGGAGAATATAAAAAGGATGATATTTGCAAGCTGTAGCTTTCTACAGCACTTCAAGATCCAAATGTAATAATTTTGCTCTACAGGATGAAGCTATGTATACTAACCTCAAAAAGTCAGAAGGTTAGGAGAAACAACAATGGGCCAAAATGGGCTGAGGCTGCAAACAGGGAAGAGACATAGTGATAGTTTCAGGAAATTAGAAGACTAAAGAAAACCAACATTGCTAACAGATTTAAATCAAACATGAGCTGCAGTTTACATTTGAGATTGTGGCTTTAATGCTTTTTGAAAAGTATAAATGTAATCTCAGATTTTGCCAACATATTGCATGCATCTATAACTTGATGGTGTCATTTAAAATTGTGAATAATTCTTCAGATTATTTCCTGCTTCTGTATCAAAGAAAGTGAGGGAATGATCAAATTTCCAGGCTTTGCCAGAAATGTCCTCTCCAATATGATTAACAATATTATTGTGATAGGAAAATAGACATTTTCAATAGCTACAAAATAATGAAGAATAAACAGTCCAGATGTTTAAACCCAGAGGAAAATGAAAGTCAAAGCAGAGATTAGTAGGGAAGAATAATTATTGCATATAATATAAGTGAGGCAAACAGACGAGAAACAGATTTTGTTTTTATATTAGTACTGAAATGGAACATTTCATTTTCCATCTAAATTTCTGTACATTTATTTAATAAATAGTGTCTTTCGTAGAGAAGTAATAAAATGCTTCATAGATGTATTAGTATGCGGACCATAATCAAATCATATAAATCCCTCTCTCTGCGCTATATATCATCATACCATCATCAATAAATGTGGTAGAGTATATATAGAAAGGGGAAGAGAGGGCAAATTCTTCAGAGATTTATTGAACAGGTAAACCTGGGAGACTTGAAGAATAGATCATGAAAAGAAAATCTAAGGAGGACATAGTTTTGCAAATACATATATGCAGGCACAAACTCTGCTGCAAATTGTCTGTCTGACTCTACATCATGAACCACTTAGTCGTTTCAGTGAGGGAGGATAAAAAATGCAAATACATTGCAGGAATGCTTCTTGAATGTTGACTCTCTGCTTGCATTATTTGGTGATTTAATTGATCTGAAAAGCTTGATTATAGCCTCAAGTGCTGAACAAATGATGATGCACAACTATTCTCATTTTATAAGATTCATATTGGTAATAAAATCATTTTAAGCTTTCAGGTCTCCGCATGGCACATTTGGGAATTCAGTGAGCATATTTTCTCATTTGAGGGACAAAAGTACAAAATCAAGGTTCACTAAATTTTCTGAAAATATTTTGTATTAAAGCTTAAGCAATTTGAAAGAAATGTTACCTGAGATTGCTGCTTAGTGTCTTGATCACAAACTATTCTCTCTCTGTTGTGTATTTATCACTGTATGACTATCACCTGGCTTTAAATATGGGCTGCAAAGCAATTTTTAAGGGACAGAGTACTAAATGTAAAAACATCACTGGAATACTAGTGGAACGTTGACTCCCTGCTTGTGTTCTTTAAGATTTTAATTGTTCTGAAATTATGGTTTATATCCTCAAGTCCTGAACACATGGAAAACAGGCTACTCATATTATCTCAAATTCAACCACTGACAGTAGAATTATCAAAAGATTACTTTTAGGCTAGGTTTTAGAATCTGGGATAAGGCTCGTACTGCCTGCTTTAGTTTTGCCTCTAAGCTCCGTATGCGGCTGCACCCAGGAGATTCATTAGCATTCCTTGATGGCCTATCCGATCAAAGGAGATAAAATTTAATTCCCTCAGAGAATTAACTTCTCATTTCTGCTGAGAATATTGTAGGCACAGGACTGTGTTTACTATATCACCTTATGTGAAATAACTTGCCTACTATTATGTCTTAAATATAATAGACCTCTTAAGCTTTACTGAAGTAACTTTCAATATATACGTCTGGACAGATGGAGGAATTTCTTGAAAAACTGTATGTGGGCACTTAAGCCTTGGCCAGGGAGAGGTAGAATATTTTTTCTGCATGGAATGTGAACTACAACAGCATGTCAGGTCCCTAAAAGTTCAAAACTCTCAGTCATCTTCTGAATGTTGTCACTGTCATCTTGAAACAGAACCTCTTAAAAGGCTGCATTCCACAAGTACTTTCATTTATGGCATAATGTGAGAAAGCTCATCTATGTGATAAGAAATCTAGGGGTAGGTGTGATAAGAAAACTAATCCTTCAACTTAAAACCCAAGAAAACCACCATCAAACAGGTGCTGCCTGATAGATCAGGAGGCCAGTTAGCCCAGCTGGCAGCATTTTATACCCTTATGCAAACCAATGTCCTCTGAAATCAATCTCAAACATCTCAATGACCTCATCTCTGGAATGCATTAATCATGTAAGCATCCAGACAGCTCCTTATGCAAACCCACCTGGTATTATCTTGGGACAAACCACCAACAGATACAGCAAGGGGGGGTATGTGGCAGGAGTGGGACAGGTGGACAGGAACACAAGACAGTAATAACAGACAACATACAATGTCAATACATGCAGGCAGTGAAAACCCAGCTGTCTTTCATCCCCATCACAGCACATTAGCACATTTAAAACTCTTTAATCCACAGTAACATAGTAAGATACGGGTGGTTAAAGAGAAATATAAAAGCAAAACTAAAATATGTTTCTTAAAAACACAGATTGAAGAAGCAAGATGGAAAAATGTAAGACATCTTTCAAAAATGAGACTTAGAAAATGTCTTAATAACCTAACTCATTTGTGTAAATGTCTTAAGTGTGTATACAAATGTTTTATTGTAATGCAGAAAAATACTGATCATAGAATCATAGAATATCCTGAGTTGGAAGGCACCCACAAGGATCAATGAGTCCAGCTCCTGGCCTGGAACAGCACAGTCCCAAGAACCATGCCATGTGCCTGAGTACATTGTCCAAAGACTTCTTGAACTCTGACAGGCTGGTGCTGTGACCACTTCCCTGGGGAGCCTGTTCCTGTGCCCAAACACTCTGGGTGAAAAACAAACCTTTTTCTAGTATCTGACTTAAACGCACCCTGACACACCTTCAGGCCATTCCCTCAGGTCCTGTCACTGGTCACCACAGAGAAGAGATCAGTGCCTGCTCCTCCTCTTCCCCTCACAAGGAAATTGCAGCTTGCAATGAGGTCTCAGTCTCCTCTTCTCCAGGTTGAACAGACCAAGTGACCCCAGTTGCTCCTCATTTTCCTTCCCCTCTAGATTTTCATCATTTCTGTAGTCCTCCTTTAGACACTTTCCAATAGCTGTATATCTTTCTTGTGGCACCCAAAACTGCCCCCAGCACTTGAGGTGAGGCCGCCCAGTGCAGAGCAGAGCGGGACAATCCCCTCCTTTCCCAGCTGGCGATGCTGTGCCTGATGTCCCCCAGGATCTGGTTGGCGCTCCTGGCTGCCAGGGCACTGGTGACTCATATTCAATTTGCCCCCAGTTCCCTTTCTCTGATGCCACACTCCAACCTCTCATTCCCCAGTCTGTCTGTACACCCAGGGTTGCCCCATCCTAGGTGCAGAATCTGTCACTTGTCCTTGTTAAACCCCATAGAGTCAGTGATTGCCCAGCCCTCTGATTTGTTGGGGGCTCTCTGCAGGGCCTCTCTGACCTCGAGAGAGCTGACAGATCCTCCCCCTTCAGTATTGTTGGCAAACAATATTCATTCCAGTCTTGCATCCAATTCAGTTACAAAGATGTTGAAGAGCACTGACCCTGAAATGAAGCCTTATGAAACCCCACCAGTGACAGCTCACCAGTCTGATGTCACCCCATTCAGTAAAACCCTTTGTACCTGACCCATGAGCCAGTTGCTCACTCATCACAAGATGTGTTTATCCAGCTGTGGGCTGGACATTTTTGCCAGAAGGATCCTGTGAGAGACCATGTTGGAAGTTTTGCTGAAATCCAAAAAGATAATTAATGCCAACTGGTTTCCCTTGGTTAACTAGGCGGTTTACCTTGTCATAAAAACAAATTAAATTTTAAAAACAGGACTTTCCCCTCATGAAGCCACATTGGCTATGACCTATGACTTCATTGTCCTTCAATTGTTTTTCAATACCTCCAGAATAGTCTTCCTAATTTTACAAGACACTGAAAGTGAGACTGAGAGGCTCATATTTTCCAGGGTCATCTGTATTGCACTAAAGGTCTAAAACTACAATGGAAACAGAAGAAATGCATGAGTCATCTTTCTATTGGGGTAAAGAAGAAAGAAATATCTTCACAATATCTCCTTCAATTTTCCTTACTCTTCCCCACACTTCCTTTCATACTTGTGATAGGATACGAAATCCTAAGAGACAGTGTACCTATTTCAAATACAGGAAGGGAAGCAAATGAGAGATGAGGATATAGGAAGGATTAATAGATTCTGGTTTTATAACCTAAAAATGGGATCAAGTGACTTTAAGTTCATCTGCTAATACATGATTCATAGCTCCTTCTTTTGCTATTTAGAATTATGATACCAACATCTCCCAAATTTCTGAAGAGAATCTTATGCATTTACACTCTAATGTTTATGGGTCAATAAAATTGAAAGGGATTTTCATCAATATTACTTTCATTTTATTTGATTGAATTACTTCAGCAGTACCTTACAATTTTACAATTCAACAGGCCAAACAATAAAATATGATAGAGTGAGTGACATCATAGCATGCTTTTATTTGCAGTTGCAAGTTTCAATGAGTTTCTTCTCCATCTGTTTTTCAGATTTTCCTATTAATAAAATAGAAAATATAAAATTAATTACTAATCAAATATATTAATAATATTTGAAGAATAATTTTAGAATTTTTTAAATTAAGTTAGAAAATTCTTAACCTTATATAAGAAATTAGAACATCACCAGCCTGCCCTAGAATGCTGTGAGTGCCAGGACTGTTTGCTAATTCTTCACCATATTAATTTTTACATATGAGATAATTTATTTTGTTCATTCTGCAAGTTTGAGAACAGCAAATAATTTCCTTAAGTCTAATAGTCAGGCCATGAACTGCAACCTGGCCAGCCAGATGCTAACTTGGATTTGTAGGTTTTTTTGCATCCTAAACATAGTCAGTACTAAATTCTGCCATTTACACATCATATTCCTGTAGGCTTCAAGGTAGTTATAAACAGAAAAGTGACCCCATAAAAATGTCACTTATTTATCATTACAAAAGACCTCCCCACTTCCTTCTGTTCTTTCTCCTTCATCACGTATCATAACCAAAAAATATATTAAATTTCTTTCCTGATTATGTACTTTGGAAATAGTGGTGGGGGGAGAGAGGGTGTGAAGGAAGAATTTGTGTCTAAGGGGTCATTTTATGCTTGGGTGATGGATAAGGACAGCATTGAAGCAGAGTAGGCTGGCTACTACTGAGGGCCTTCATTTAGTGTAAATTGTGAAATGTTTAGTATAAATTGACAGTCTTCATGCAGAGCAATGAGCTATAAAATTACCAAAGTTATGCCACAGTTAGCTTTTCCTACTGCTGGTCTGCTTAATATTTAAGTGTATTTCCTTTAGCCAGTTTTATTCAAACTCACAGATTCATACAATCTAAAAAAATTTGTCATATCTGCACCTTCACTCTTCCGAGGTGAAATTGTTTCCTACTATATATTTATCAATGCACTGTCCTAACAGACATATAGCTTTGTCTCATTTTAAATATCCTGAGGGAAGTTATTCCATGGCCTAATAGATCTCACTGTCAAGCAGCTTTTACATGAAATTCAGCTTGAGTTTTCCCTTTCTTAATCTTATCCCATTACTCAAGAGTGAGGCACCCTAAACTAATGTAAATATTTCTTCTCTTACTTACTGGTAAACCCCTGCAGGAACTGTGGGTTGTCATCATGTTTCTTTATTAGTTATTACTCACACACAGTAAAGAGGGAGCCTTGAAGTCTGACATTTTATCATAGAAGAAGATATTAAAAATACTAGCCAAGGTTCCTTTCCAAGTGGAGATGGTAACTACTGTTATCCATACTGGTAATAAATACTCCAAGTGTATATATCCAGTTTTCATCTCTTTCTATACTTACAATCCTGCAGAACATATTCCTTCAATTTTTCTTTCACACTTTTTATTGTTACTTTTTTTTTAACATTATGCACAGGGAAGCACAAGTTAAAAAACCAAATGTTGCAGTTATTGCTTCACAGGTATTATAAATAATAATAATAATAATTACTAATTATTAATAATTAATTATTATTAAATAAAAAAGATAAGTGACATATGATAGAAGTTACAGAATAGAAGACCATTTACTATAAAATTATGTCCCAAAGCCATGAAATATAAACTGATAAATAAATCCCAGCTTCATCTCTTACCATATTAACTCCTCCTCAGTTACATGAGTGAGGTGGAACTGAAACAGTTGGGCAAGAGGAGGTCAGAAAAGAATTTCCATGTGCTTATGTCTTGGTTTGAGACAAATTCGGAGGAAAATGTGCAAAATGAACTCTGTTAGAAGGCAGATTTCAGCAGCCTCTCCCCCACCAGGTTCAGAAAGAAATTCCTCGGAGGAAAGTGAAAAAATAACTATTTATTTAACAAGCAGGGTGCTCGCAGGCA
>QWTY01049046.1:1203-11863 GCA_008033365.1 Pseudorectes ferrugineus | reverse complement strand
ACACACACATACACACACACTCTCACACGCGCGCACACGTGCGCGCCCGCCCAGCGGAGCGCGGTCTCCGCCCCCCCGTGCGCACACACATACACGGCACACACACACACACGATACGCACACAGACACACACAGACACACACGATACGCACACACGCACTCGCGACAGACACACCAAGCGGACACCCGCGCACACGCACCCGCCCGGGCACACCGCGCTCCCCCGCAGCCACTCGCGGCCCCCGCCATGCGCTGAGCGGAGCCGCGGCCCCGCCAGCTCCCAGCGCCGCTGATCCCGCCCGCCCGCCCGCGGCGTGGGGGCGGCCGCCGGGCGCGGCCGCGGCGCGGAGCCGGATCCCCACGGGAGAGAGGTGCAGCAGCTCGCGGAGGCAGGCGGGCGGGCAGGAGGCTGAGACAGCCGGACAGGCAGGCACGCAGTCGGAAGGAGGCGAGGGACGATTTGGACATGCTCATTCTCGGGCGCTTGGTTGCCTGCATCCAGCTCATCTGTATCCTCAGAGTGGGTGAGTGATATCTGCATGAATTCATCTTCGGGCTTCGGAATAACTTTTCTCCCCGGGCTCCGGTGGGTTTTGGTCTCTCTGATCCCTTTTGCTTAGATGTGCAGGCGCAGTCCCTGCCTGTTCCACACCGCGAAAACACGCTGTCAACACCACGGGTGGGAGCGTTTCTCCTGCCCCTTTTACCTCAGCCGCCGGGCACCGAGGATGCGCGGTACCCCACACCACCCCCGGCACCGGCGGGCTGCTCCGGGCGGGGCTCGCCAGCCCACCTTGCCTCTGCTGCCCCAGCGCGCCCCGCCAAGCCCTCCCCGGGGTCCGGCCCCGCTGGGCTGCCTGCACCCGCGGGGGAGGGACCGGGTGCGCGCCGGTGACGGGGGGAGAGAGAAAATCCATGCCCAGCAGTGCTGATACCGAGCTTCTTTGGGGACGTGGGATGTGAGATGTTACTTTAGGCTCTCATATGAACTGTTCCGAAGAGAATGGGATCGTGCAAAATTTCACTTCAAAAAAGGACTCGTTCTCCCTGAACGGGTAACGTCAGTGGTTGCCCTAAACCATGCAAAATACGAGTCGTTCATTCACGTGGGACCTCGCATACAGAATATGGATTCATATATAGATTTTAGTAGGACTGCTTACATAACCAAACTCATTTTCAGCTCATGCAGACCTGTGCAACTGGAGTGCATCCTAAAAATCATGCAATGCCCTGTTACACGGTATGATGTGTATTATAACTAGCGTGAGTCGCTTGATGCTATTAGAAGAGCTCTCTTCAGTGCGTCGTCAAATAAATACTAGCAGCTTACGTGGTAGGGTTCGTATCTTGTTGGATGATCGGTTTGAATTTATAAGCTTTTATCAAATAGATCACTAGAAAATACCAGTTGGCTGCTTGTATTTCGGTATGAGGAACTTGGGAGCCTCACCTCCATGTGAACAAAACCAGTCTTACAATAGGTCTGTGGTGACAAAGTAGTCACTAACCTACATTTGTCACCCAATAGATGGTGCTGCTTCTGAAACCATGCAGCTCTATAAACAAAGATCGGGGTTAGGTTACTCGCAGTGAAAGCAATTTCGTACCAAGTTTCGTACCGAGAGAAAACTACTTTTTAAAATTTTATGGGAAAATTATTTTTGCCTCTTTTCGGAAAATACTATGGAATAATTCAGCTATAAACGCGATGAATGTAACTGACCTTCAGTTAAAATGTATGATCTTCGTAAGGGCATTAATAACATTTTAATGTCACTTTTAAACTAACCTGTTCCTAAAAATAGGGTGCTTACTCCAATTCTCTCAGTTCTAATAATTCTCTTTTACTATGGCAAAGAACGGCCTATTATAAAACTTTTGATAAGTCTTCATAAGGTCTTTCTTACATTGCCAACCTGTTTCCTAAAATCAGATGTACTCCTGGGACTATTTAAAGGAAAAAAATTAGCAGACATTTTTACGTTTGTGTGGAGGTATATGAAAATGTTTGAGAACAGATCAAGTATATGATTGTGTGATCATAATGTAATACAACTCTATTCACTTTTGGAAAGAACTTCCCTATTCAGGTGATCCTATCACGTTGGAAGCAATGCAAGACATAAACATAACTTTTGTAACCATTTTTTTGCTTTGTTTTAAATAATTTCATCTAGCATCTTATTAGAAATAAGCTGGTTTTATAGAATGTAATGTTTAGGTACTTGTTGTGCGTATGTATGTTATATTCATGAATTTACAAGATCTGACAGGATGGGAAAAGATTTTCTACTCATACATAAGCTGTAAGTGCAGCTACTTTTTTTTTTGTCTAGACTGGTACACTGTTGTTTTCAAACTTGACCTGAAGAGGACCCCCTTTCTAGATGTGATGGATTGATTTGCATCAATGGTGCATCATTCTGAAGACTCATAAGCTAGACTTCTCAGTGTGTTCAACAGCATGTTTGTTCCCAAGAATGAATACCCTGTACAGGCTATTAGACTGATTTAATCAGATTTGATTTGAATATGTTCCTGTTTGAGTACCTCTCCATAAAAAATATGCTATAATCTGATAGCAGTAGTTTATAGAAACAAATACTTAGTCAGAATCCTGATATTATTTTCTTCTGGGTTTTTTGTTTGTTTGGGGTTTTTTTCATAAAAAATAAAAGAACTTATTGCATACCGCCAATGTATGGTTCCAAGGGTTTGGTGAGAGAGAAGAACTGGATGGGACTGTCTGGCTCTTACCATTAAATATTTCTGGTGCAGAAGAAACCAGACCCAGGGCTCTGTGAATGGATTGGTGCTGGAGAGCATGGCAATCTGCCTTTGCATTGTGGAGCCTATGCTTATTAGTGTGAGGCTAGGCAATGTGTAGATCCCAGCCTCATTTGCTTGTAGTTTCAAAAAATGTTGTTGAGTCCTCAGCTGGTCTGGTATAGAGCTTTATAAGTGGTCCTTCCTAGTGAATCTGGCTGGGAGATTTGCTGTTGACTTTGGAAGATTCATCAGGGAAATCTGTCTCATATGTGTCCGAAAAAGACAAGGCAGCCAAGTCACCCTCACAGAGGAATAAACTATTAGAGCAGATGGAGGCAAAACGTTCTTCTGGGAATGACAAGACAGTGACAGTTCATTCTCTGTCTTACTGAAGAAATGCTTAGGAGCTTAATTCTAACACCCCTGCTGAGTTATGAACAGCACCTTCCTTCACGGTGTTACTGAAGCCAAGGAACTTGATTACATCAAGTACTGATGTAATTTTTTATGGAGCAGGGTACTATCTGAGTACTCTCAGTGAGTGCCATTCAGTGAAGCTTGTGGAGTGAGATGCTACTCAGTCACAAGTAACAGCTCATAAGAAATCCTATGCAATTGTTTGTGAACACTACTGTGTAGTTAGAGGTTTCCTATTAAGTTCTTTCTTTTACTGAGATTAAAGAGGAAAAAACCCCAACCCTACATGGGCAATTCACTTGGTTTTTTACATTTTTATTTTAAATGAGAAATTTATGAATCTGTAATTTTCAGCCTGCATATATCTCAGACTGAAGATATTCTTTGAAAATCTGCCCTGGCTTACTGATGTGTTCTATATAACCTGAAAGTCAATGAGGTGTGCCCTTTTTGTGCCTTTTGTGGCGTTGTTCCTATGGAAATAATCTCTAGAGTCTTTTCAATAAGTAGACTATTTATGAATCTGTGTAGGCAAGAAAATGTTCATAGAAAAAAGAACATGTTTTAACAAATTACACTGTAATTGTGGTTAAATTTGAGTCAAAGAAGTGTAAATATTTAGGCAAGAGTTAAAAATATTCCATGCTCTCACTAGCAAAATGTAGGGGTAGTTTCCCCAAATAAGGTAAAAAGTCTCTCTAGAATTAGCTGATCTGCATCTTACTGCTATCACTGTCTGACCTCAACCAGGGTTTTGCCTTTCAAAATGCAACTAATTAATCTATGAATTTCTTAATTAGTTGTGTCTCAGTTTAATTTCTCACTATCAACAAAATATCTCTCTCTCATTTTTAGTTCGTTTCTGTCATCCCTGTGCCATGACTTTATTTGCATAAAGGTGGTAACAGTTCCCTAAATATTCTTGTTTTTCTTATACAACTGACATCAGGACAGTATTTCCAAGCTATCAGGCAGCATGCACCTCACTATCAACATGAAAGCAACTTCTCTGCACTCTTTACTGGATGGTCAGAACTAAAAATAATGAGAATCTAAAGGACAGCACCACTTTGGCTTCCTAGATCCAATCACACTGTGTGTTCATTCTCATGTCCACGTGTTTAGACTCAGTAAGCCCTTAGACTGTTAAAGGACTGTGGGATCAGATCCTTCTTTTTTTGCTCTAGCCTCTTATTTTGACAATATTTTTGTAGGCCAGTTATTTGGCACACTTTGAACTGAATTACATCAGAGTAATATTAATGTATACTACTTCTAATGCTTTAGCACAATTTACGCTTAAGATTATGTGTTCCCATGGATGATGATACATAGCTCCTATGGAGAAATTTAATCCTGCCATATCTAAAACATAAGAGCTAAAACAAAAAATAAGAATTTTAGAACTGATTTATTTTCTACTTCAAACATCTGTATTATGACCATATATACGTTATGCATTTTTGTACCATAGAAATTTATATATATCAAAATTTAAATATACAGTATGGATTTCTTTTAGGTTCAAATACTGGCAGGTATGAAAAGTGATGAAATGAATGGCATTTTAAAATTAATGTCAGTGTAGCCAAATATTTACTCAGCACACTAGTCATCTGTAGGACATATCTAAAATAGTTATGTAGTTTCCAACATTGAATCAATACAATTTATAAGGAGAGTTTTCTAAATTGCGTTACTTCATCTCTGAATTTACCATTCTATCTGGATTCCTGGAGAAAAACTAAATAACATATATAAAAATAAGATGGTAATTTGAAAATACTATAATTATAATCTGTATTGTAAATTAGGATGTTAATTTATGAAAATAGGCACTTGCCCATTTCTTAAGGAAGGCTATTTCCTAGATTTTCAGTGCTCATCATTTAAGTGGCCGCTTCCCACTATGAGATCTCTAATTAGGAATTTAAGGGTGAACAGATTCTGTTCTTTCCCTGACAATTTCAATTCCCCTTCAAATGTGCTGTGCTTCTCAGTATTCCCCGTAGGGCCTGGAAGTCTGTGGCAGTTCCGGAGCCCCCAGCTCCCATTTAACAGCTCAGTTCTCACAGCTTCGTGCACCATTTATGTGGCTTTCCTGTACAAGACATCCTTTGGCTATTCAATAAGCTTCTTTTCCCATAAAGACAAAAGTTACCTTTTTGAATACATGTCAAGCCTTCTGTATTAGAAAGATGAATCTACAGGAAGAAAAGGACTTACAGTATTAAATAAACAAAATCCACTAAATGAAAGGTAGCAAATATTTCAAAGAGGCTGGGACTATAAATGAAACTTGGCTCCTGCAGGTTGCTGAGGAACTGTTGGCAGCAGAATACTTTCGTAGGAAGGTATGGTGCAGGTTGCTTGTTGAATACAAATTACAAATACAAATTAGATGTTGGTCCATCAGTTCAGTCTTGAGACTAAAGTGGAAATAACTGGAGATTTTAGAAACAAGGTGAAGGTTTATTTTCCTTGTTTTGCATCACTGGCTGGTAATGATGGCGCTATCTGACAGAGGTGAAATAGTAGACTTTTTAAGTAAAGCAGACATGGTGTAGAAGTGTCATAGATTATTCTAGATGAGGCATGCCTCCCAAAAGCTCCTATTGCCTTCTACATCTTGCCCATACGTAACTTTGGTTTTCTTTGATCCGCTGGAAGTAGCTATATTTCACCCTACAAATCAGTATTTTTCATTACTATTTGAAGACCTCAGGAGCTGTTGTTTGAGTTAGTTAATTTCAGAAATCGTTATTGTGGTGAAAGCCACGAGGATGATGAAAGTACTATCCTACATCGGATGAGGAAAGCTCGGCAATGAAAGTAGGATGCCTGTGGAACTTAGGTGTTTGAACCCAAAATTTGAATCAAAAGGTTCCCTGGCTCAGCTCGTACCTTGATGGCTTCCCGGGAAGCTTTCAGGCAGCCATAGTTCCTCTCCTGCATGTGCCTTACCTGACCTTATTGTGTGCATCTCAGTGCCTCTTTAACTCCAAAGTTTCATTGGATCCAACCCCAAACATCCTTTCAGATGACTTTCCTGAACCTTAAGTCAGTAAGGCTTCCCTAAATACATGCTGTGACAGAATCAGGTGTCTTGATCTGGCTGCTGCTACTTCTGTTCGGGACAAAGGACAAGATGATGGCCGTGCCACCTTCTCATGTCATAGCCCAGCCACTGAAGCATTTTACCAAGACAGTCTAGAGAGAAGGACTGATCTGAGATAAAGGGATTTGAACCTACATCTTCTGTCTCCAAACATTAGGTTTTGTCAAATGAGAGGACTTTTTATACTTCTTGTGTAATATGAAGCAATTTAGCTTATATTTAAAAATTTTTTAGAAAAATATTTTGAGAGGATTCTGGACAAAAATCTTGAAAGAGGGTTGCTAAGCAGTTAGAAACCACATCTATTTCAGGAATTTTTGGAGCTGGAAATGGAACCTGGGAGAGTTTGCAAGAAAATTTTCCAGCATATAAGTTTGCCTTTTTCTCCCTGTCCCTTAAGCATCCACTTCAGGCTTCTGAAGCAAGGTCTCTGAATTAGTACGATACTACAGATAGGAAATACGAGATCTTATGCCTGCTCCTACTCAGTATTTCATTATCTACTTGCTGGATACAATGCATAAATCACTACCCCTGCCTTTTCTCTGGTTGTGCTGTAAAAAAGAGCACTTTTTGCTTGTTTCTTTAATAGTTCCAGATACTTATTTAAAGAAGGGAATGCTAGGCTGCACTTCTGAAAAACTAACCTCTCAAAGGTGGGAAAAGCTCAAATGTATTTCCACCAGCTCAGCATTTGACATCAGCTGTCCTGGTCAGCTGAGTACCATTTGGGCAAGGCAGTTCCTTGTTACTGCGCTCAGCTGCTTAGATCACCTAAAGACAGTGGAGCAGCCTGAACTTCAGGGCTCTGGAGCCAGCTGCTATTGCGTGACAGGTGGGTGATTCTGCTAAAGCCATCTTGCGCTTAAGTTTTTTTCTAATTCAAGGCTATAGAATACATCTTTTGCACCTCAGATTCAGCAGCTAAAAAATAGGCTAGATGTGGTTTGGCTACTTGCCGTATAAAAAGCACTATTTGCTTGTCTAGATTTTTACAGCATCCAGTTAGACATACAAGGTGACGTGTTTGGTTTTTTCCTACTCCGCTTTATGTTTCACTAAACGTAAAGAATGTAGTTACTTTGAAATTTTTTCTGTGATATTGAAATATTAAAGATCCTACTGTTCAGGTAGCATTCAGCAATTCGTATTTCTATATGAAGATATTAGGACTTCTCACCGGAGCAGTGAGAGGTTTCATTAAGAGTTTTTGGGAGCAGTATATCCGTTAGTAATTTGGCTGTGAATTGTCATCCTCATTGCCAAAAAACTTCTGCTAAATATTGGATTACCTGGAGGCTGAAATACAAACTAGGTAACACTTGAAAAGGTATCTGTCTTCATTGCCTCATTTATCTGGTTGCTGAGATAGGATAAGAGTAAAGCAGTGAAGAGGTGGTTAAACAGTGACATGAAAAGGAGAAAATAAGAGAGGTCCAGCTTACTTTTACTGTGTTAAAATCATGTTACAAAAATTGGTCTTCAAAATCCTGTAAATAAAGGATGTTGCATAAAAATAAATCACATCAAATGTATCTTAGTGAAAGACGTGATTTTGTAAATTTCCTAACAGAATGTGATGAAGAATTCCTGACTCATTTAAAATTTTTTTGGAAGTCATGGTAAGTTCTTTAATCAGGACAGATTTTTTTGTTGTTGTTTTTTAGTAAGCTGTCCAGACCAAATGAAATATTTTCCTAAAGAAAATGGAAGGATTTATTGAATTCATTGAGATTTAGACTGGGTTGTATCATAATTCTTCAGAATACATTTTTCCAAAAATAATGCTATTTTTCAAAGCTGTCAGATCCTTAAAAAAGATAAATCTGTAATGTTCTGCAGGGGCAGCATATACCGAAGAAACTGAAAGCTTTTTGAAAGCTAAAGCAAATATTTTGAGGAAAAATGAAGCCTTTAAAATCAGCGTTTAAAAAAAGACTTGATTCTTCAATTGCTTTATATGCTGAACTCCATGATTTCAGCAGAAGTTCCCAAAAAGAAAAACATCTGCTTGCTGAGACTAAATAGCTAATGATCAGAGTAACAGCTGGCTTTATAAAAGGGACCTAATATTACTCCAGGCAATTTTTCTTCTGGCTCCATCCCCAAACTGACCAACTGTGTTTGATCTATTTCCAGCCATTTAGAAAAGTCATTTACTTCCGAGTGTATGCCAGTTATTTCTGTCAGTTCCTTTTGTAACTCTTATTCTGATAGGCATGTCTTAGTACGATAACTAACAAATTTGTTAGGCTGGGACTTCCTGGGAGGCCCAGCAGCCTTCTTCCAGCTTCTTGGATCACTCCAGTTAGGTGTCTGTGACATGTCGTGCCAAATTGGTGCCCTCGCCACACAACCCATCCACCTGTCATTTGCACAGAGTTTGGGGCAAGTCTTGTGTGGTCTGTGCCTACCCCCTTCTTTATAATCTTTGAGTTTTGGTCACTACCTTTGCATTTCATGTATCTTGCAATGTTGCAGAAAAACTTACTTTGTGTTGTTTTGTTGGGTTTTTTCTAACACACCTTAGGTTTGTGTTAAAAAAAACCTGTGTATCACTGTAGATCCACAGATCACAGTAGTTACTTCTGGCTTATGTGCACAAAGAAATCCTGGATGAGCACCAAGGAGAAGTAGTTCCAGAAGACCTATTTAAGTTTTAGGATAGCGCTAACACAAACCCAAATGACTGTAAACTGGCAATGTGCAAATTTATACTGAAAATTCGAAGTTCCTAACCATTACAACAGTGGAATTCTGAAAAGTGTGTCCAAGCAAAAAGCCAACCTGGTTGTTTTCTTTTTCTTTGGTAATTGTAGAGTACTATGTTTTTTATAAGAGCCTGTGGCACCTGAAGCAGGAGAGAACCCTGACAATGATCTAAGAGTTCCTGTCAATGAGTAGCATGGCACAAACTGTGCTAAATAAGAAAACTGAGCAGTGTGCACCTGGCTGTGCCAGCCAGCTGCCCACCAAAACAACATAAACCTGTCATTCCTCATCATGGACTGGTGCATTTGTAAGCTGAGGTACTAAGGACTGAGTGCTCACTTAGCATGTCAGGTACCCCTCAGCATTTCAAAATGCATACAGAAAAAGAAAGAAATATATAAATAGGAGACTATATATATCATAAATACAATATAAAGTCATGAGACTTAAAAATTTACATTTTGTGTTTGCTTATTGTATTTTGGGGCTGTTGACCACTTGCTTCTTTAAATAAGATTACTTGTACTCCAAGAAACCTCCTTTAAAGAAAAGTATTTGAAATAGTGTTGTATGACTTCAGGGGCTAGTGGTAAAGTTAAAATACTAGCCAATTGAAAATCTTAGAGGACTAGCAGTGTTCTCACTCTCTCACCTGATACAACCATAGGAAATTTCAATTCATTTTATTTCAGTGTCAGATTTTGCACTGGCTGAACTCTGAAAGTATTTTCAGGCTCATCTTCCCATTTCTCATTAATTCTCTCCACGTCCATCTCTCATATTCTCATATAAATGGTTTGGCCTCTCTGTCAGCCCCATTTCTCACTACATGCACATTTATCCAAAGACACAGGCAGTTATGTGGTAGTTTATTCATGTAAAATTACTCCAGCAACTTTGTAAGGGTTCTCCTTGATTGGTTTCTGTACCCCTTTTAAAGCGTAATTCTTACATATCTGATACAATTCTTTTTCCCTGTTTGTTCCTCCTCTTTTATTTGGGATGAAGAAAAAGGGATCTGTGTTTTGCTTACTGCTTTATCTGTGTGGTAAAAAATCTAACAAACATAAATCAATATGTATTAGAACTAACGAAACACTGGGTAAAAATGTAAATTCCTTATTTTGTGTCTCTGTGAGTTTTATTTTCTGCACCATTGCCTAATCAATTTCAAAGGTTTATTTTTTGGTGTGTCTTGATGAGAGACATAAAAGATTTCTGTATTTAGAATATATATATGTATTTGACCAGAGGTCAAGACAGTATTACATTCAACAGAATTCATTCAGGAATACTTAGACTAGAAATTATTCTTTTAATCCATTAGTGAAAAATACATCCATGAAAAATTCCTGAGGATTATGCAAAGATATCCTTTAATCTGAGACTTTTTTCAGTATTTTCTGGTTTGTGCTATCCACTCTGGGATTTGTAATGCATGAATCAGCATACAAAGTATGTTTCCATGTGGCAGTAGTCATCTCTCTCTGTATGGGAAGTGCCAAACTTTTTGTATGAGGTGGTAAGGTTGTGACACAAAATCTTTTAAATATTTGTCTGAACAGTGGTTGTACTCATGAAAAAGGAGGTTTAGATTAGATACTAGAAAAAATTTCTTCACTGAAAGGGTGTTCAGGCATT
>QWTY01049044.1:0-20196 GCA_008033365.1 Pseudorectes ferrugineus | reverse complement strand
TTGGTATTCCTGCTAATTAATTATATTTAATTATTGCCCAATAATAGAGCCTTGGTGTCTATTTGAAAGCCCCTCCAAGTGGCTCATCTGCCTACCGAAAGAAAGACAAGAAAACAAAGTCATTTGTTCTGAAAAAAACAGAGACTCTTATACTTTCTCATATTTAGCTTCAAAGTATATATTTGGGGAGGAGGTGGTGCAGTGCTAAAAGCTGTCCTCCGTTTTCATTTGGTTTGGATCCACCTCTAAACAGAAGGATCAAGGCCTTCTATCAAGAGAGTTTAAAGGAACTGTGATGAAAAACTATCCCTGTGACCATAGCCAGAATTCTGGGTGTGCAGAATTCCAAGACATGGACAAGATGTGTCAGCAGAGGTGCAAAGTCTCCTATTGTGGAAACAAGAAATTCTGCAAGAATATCATTCCTACTGTGTTCTGCATGATGGCTTTCAAATCCAGGCACACATCTTTTGGTATGTGCCGGGACAGGGACTCAGAGGGCTTGTCTGAAACACCCTAGACATTGTGGAACAGAAAGCAGTAAATAAGTTGGCAGACAAAGTAGATATGCCAAACCTTTAAGGCACAGAGTATTATTGTTACTGGGAAGCATTTTGTATGTTCCTATAATTCTGAAACAGTTTTACAGCTCTACAGATGATCGAGTACAGAAAGGATACTTGAGGGTACAGCAACCTGTGTTGTTTACTTGTGTGCTGCCTCCGCACGCCCACAGTGAACCACAGTCAGCCTCCCACCCCCAGTCTCCAGACTTCAGCAGGGCCACAGCTGCAGCATCATTCTAAGGCTTGGCTTTGCCTGCCTGCAGCAAGCAGGTGTTTTTTGAAGATACAATGTAACCTGGATAGTCTGTCAAAGAAATGGCCACAATGGGACTTTCTTGTAGGGAAAACATTAAAATTAAATAATTGGAGTAGTTGGGAAATTTTGAATATGCATTTTGCAGATTGGCTAGCATAAACCATGTATGTGGCAGCAGATTACAAATTGCAATGTTGATTTTGAAAACAGAAGAACTCTTCTGAATGATGAAATACAGATAGATAAGACAGCCTCACTCAGGTTTTAAAATGGTTATTTGCAACAAGTTGCCTAGAGAAATCTGTTATTCAAAAGGGTAGTTCATGGCTCTCTCTGCCATGTGCTAAAATCATGAACTCGCACACCATACTGTAAACAGCAATATCTGGATCTGCTACTTATGAACATTTCTGTCCCAAAGCCTTGAGGTTTATCATACTTATTTAATAAGAAATTACAGTACACTGTGGAAAGGGCAAACAGATGCAGAAGCACAGGATTTAATCTGAAATATCTACGTGGATGATGCTGTATGGCTGGCACATCAAGCCTGGAGGAAGAAAAGGCATCTTTTGGACAGAGTTACCATGGACACATAGTCCTTGGGCAGATAGAAATGATGAACATCCCAGAACTACCTGTTCCAGCTCATTCCCAGTTTCCTGAGGCTTTGCATCCAGGTAGAAGAATTTGTAGAGGGAATGCTTATGCCTGTTTTCTGTAAGAGGTCAAATTAATTAAAATGATCTTTCTAAAACCTTTTTCCTCTCTGCACTATTAGCCTGCCTCCCTCCTTTCCCCAACACTTCAGCCACAAAAATCAGACTACTGCTTCCACATGGCTACCAAAAGCTCTAACTTCATGACTAAGTTTCATCTTTTACTGTGAGCATCAGCCCAGCAACACCTCCCAGTCCCACAAACATAAGCAGGCTATTGCAGAAATCAATAAAAAATGTCATTGCATCTTGAAGCTACAGCAAGGATAAGGAACTTGACAGTCCTGCAGCCACAAGAGAAGTATGCACCTATTTAAAATGCAGGTGACAGCATTTGTTGGGTTTTGAGACAAGGAGTATATTTCAGTGTCATACACACTAGCAATATGAAAAATTATTTAAATATAGTTGTTCAGGCCCAACTCCAGAGCACAGAAAAATAAGCCTATGCTATTATGTATATCGCATAGCTATGAAATTATTAGAAAACTTACATCCCAAAGCGCAGTCTGCATTTCTAAAACTACCTGAGAAGTCTTATATGGACCTTTTTTCTCAATTTGACTTTTTTCCTAAATTGCTCATGCAGAAAACAGTAACAATACATTCTGCAGCTACACAACAGTTGAGTCTTTCCAGAATAAAATATTTTTTATTTATTGAAAGGACATAAGGTATCCAAGAAATTCAGCTTGACTCTTGCCTAGTCTGATGCAGGTAGTGTGCAACTAAGGCACCCATGTCAGCCAGTAAGTCAGACAATATTTCCTAAAGTGGTCTGTTTATTTAAAAATTTGCTTTAGAGACAATGCAGCAAAAAGAGATAGCCAAATTACTACTACCTCTTGTGTTTCATCACCAGCTTTAACTCCTCTCTTTTTAAAATATTAGACTTCCATAATGATATTAGCATATCAGTGATATTCAATTACTAGTAAAGGTCCCTGAATGAAGTAAAAACTAACAAGTCTTCTGTTTATTATCATCACATTTACTTCTTCAGCATCAACCACAGCACAAAAGCAGAGTCTGTTAGCAGAGCCTTTAGTGGTCATTGCGTAGTTCTACAGATGGATAAAATATCTGCACACTGGCTCAAAGAAAAGATTTGACCTTGAGGTACAGCAGATCCTCTTTGAAACAAACCTTCTCCTCCTAAGCAATCCAAAGAGTCAGTGTCTAGGAGTGAATCTGCAGGTATTAGACATTAAGGGAAAAAAATTCTTTTGCAACACGACGGGGATGGAGGAAAAGGGGACTCGAGCCTACTTGGTTCCAGGTCACATAATAATGGTTCAGAAAACAGTTCACGAGATGGGGAGATTAATGCTAACGTTTCTCAGCTTTACTTTTGGGCCACAGACGGGTGGGAATTATGAAGTGGAGAAAGTCCCATGCTGTAAACTAATTATCTTTTATCATATACCTCTCTCTCTTCTCCATTACACAAAAAATGCTCAAAGGCTGAATATATTTTCTGCAATAATTCATCATGTGTGTTATCATAGTATATTTCCTACAGTTCTCTGAACTTTAGAGGGTTATTGGCTATGACTGAATGACTTAGATTAACACATACAAATTTCGGAGACACTAAAACCAAGTATTTGATTTTATAGGACTTAAAATTGTTTTATGTTGTCCATAAACTACACCAATTTCTACTTTTTCCCAAATAAGATCAAAATTATTTAAAACATTGGACAGAAAAATTCATACCAAAAATTAAAAAAAACCCAACAACCCAAGCCAGAAGCATTTATTATAAGTCTGTGTAAAAATGAAGCACATAACCTGCACTTCAATACATTATTTGGACAGTCCCACTGAACCTGTGTAATAATTCAAAGAGGCCAGTAAATCTCACTTTAAGGCATTGTATGAAGCACACCACAGCCTCAGATGCTACACCAGAATATATTCTCTCTGCTGGCTGCCAATCAATGCAGGCCTTACCTTAGAACCCAGGCAAAAAGAAAGTTAGAGTGTTTTGAAATTTTAATAAACTAGAGATTAAGAAAATGCACAAAACTAAGCAAACAAAAAGCTTTTCAGGAAAAATCCATTAATGTAATAACAAAAGACCAATAAAGCATGGGTCTTTCTATTACGCCCAAAAAAATTTAAGGCATGAAATTGAGGTTTATGAAATAAGCATTGGAAACATTTCTAGACCATAGTATGAGAAAGTAAAGGACATGAACATGGAAGGTTAAATTTTTAGGATAGTCTGTTGCAGAAGCAGGATTTCTGAAAGAACTTCCCACACTGTGGAAACATGAATTTACATGCTTAAACTGCTTTAGATACTGAAGGATAAAAGTTGAACAACAATACATTATCCAGAACTACGCGTAGGACAGAATGAGGAGGGTCTACCCACACATCCACAGTAAAAAACAAAGACCTCCCACTGTCTCCGGCTGTTGTCAGATTTTTGCTTCAGATCAGCAGGTCACCAAGTACAGGTTTTGACAGACAGTTTTCCAGACAAATTCAGGGAGTTTTCTGTAGTGCAATATTGTGTGAGCATAGCAGGCTACTTTATCCTCAAAAGCACATTCATTTCCAGTTTACTGAAAGCCATCAAAGAGTTTACAGGTCATTCAAATATAATTAAGTATAATTAAAAACAATCTTACCTTCTTTTGATCTTCTAGTTTATGACTTACTGGATTCCTTCCATGTTTGTTCATCTCTGAAGATAAATCCATCACATTCACTCCTTGCCCTTCAAAATGAAATCGGTTCAGCAATGCAGCAAACTAATCCAAAAAACAGGGGCTACAAACACAGAAACATGGTGCTTTTTTCCATCACACACCATCTCTGAAGATCAATGACTTGGAGAAATGACTAAGAAATGCATCGATTGAACTGAGGAAAACTTTGCAGTTCACTCTTGAGACTTTCCAAGTCACCATAGCGTTTTAAAGAGATGATGCTTAAGAAGAGAAATATTCATCTATCACTTTTAACTCCAACTGCTATCTGTATCTTTCTTCACAGGTTTCCATTTTACATGAGGTTACATCCTGGCTGTGGACCTGTTGAGATAAAAAAAAAAATCATCAATATTGGTTTACAATTTTCTGTCACACTTTGTAACTGATTGATTATCTGTCTTCATTAGGTGTGTGCGTGTGTCTGGATTTTGTGTGGTTTTACTTTGGGGTGGGGGGTTTTTTTTGATTGGTTTTGGTTTGGTTTTTTGGTTTTGTTTGCTTGTTTTTGTTGGATTTTTGTTTGTGTTTGTTTGTTTTTGTTAAGTGATACTGGAGTTCATTTAGTACTTGGCAGGATGAAATAATACATGATCCCATTCATACCCCTCTACATCCCTGTGGGCACACAGAGTATTCACTGAGAACAGCTAGTGAATTCCAGCTACCAATGTAAAGGAAAAGTTATAGGAAAAAGAAAAGCAAAGACTATTTGTCTAAAATACTGAAAACACTAAATAAAAAACGGACCAAAAAAATTCTCCTTAAAATACCTAGTCCCACCCCTAAGCTTTCTTATTGTGATCCAGCTACAGATACGAGAAAGGCACAAGGGTGAGATAAACCCAACAATGAGACAAAATCAAGAGATCAATATTGATACAAAGAAGCACTTGTAGCATAGTGCCCTGTGAGATACAACTTCTTCCCCAGACTGAGTGTTCCAACAAGAAACAAAATTGTAGTTATTCTCAACACTACAGTGTGAGGCACCTGTTCTTATCCATTTTTATCTTCATATACAGTTGAACATGACAGCAATACAAGACTAATCAAGCAATAAGGACAAGTCCTTTCCAAAAATAACTAGAAACAAACAGAAGATGCATTTGCCTTGGGAAATAGCAGGAATATAAACAATTGTATGCTAAGATACTATATGAGAGAACACATACCCAGATAGCTTGTTACCAAACACAAATTTAGCCTGGTACATCTTACCAGCATACCATGAATTTTGCTTGCTATTCTAACTTTTGAGAATCACCTCCTCCTGCAGATAAGCAGTGTATTACAAACACACTCACCATAGTAAACTCAGATGTTTAGAGAGCATTTTTCTATTCATTATTAGAGCATCCCGGGAAAGTCAGTGAAATAAAAAACAAGACTAAGGCGTTAACTGTCCATAAAATAGGAAGTAGTCATTAAAACTATGCTGTTAAAATCTTCCATAAATTTAGGATTTTATTGGATTAAGAAGCAGATCAGATTCAATACTATGCTATAACCTTCCCAAGCACACATAGCTTTTCTCACCCTGTTTCTACAGAATCTGAAGTACAGCAGGACAGAGCCAGATATCACTCTCAGGTGCAGCCTGTTCCCACCCCCACCTGTGATTTCCCCCATTTGACAGTTTCACAGATCCACAGAATGCACAAAACTGTAATGCCAGGGTGCAGGAAGATGAAACATGAGATAGAGCTGCAGGGATCAACATCTGGATTTATGCTTATAACAATTATAAAGCCAAGATAAGTCAAAACCAAGCTGCTAAAACCCAGCAGTTTCTCTGGTTTTTCTCTGGTTCGTTTCATGGTCAGACATGTGAATTATATTACTTCCCATGCCTGGTAATTATGCTATGCTAGGCAATTAAGCTATTCTGTGGAGCTGCATGGTGTTTTCAAGCCAAAGTTGGACAGAATGCAAATAATTTTGTTTGGACTGCCCTCATTACTTTTAACATGCAAAGCACAGGGTGGCAATTCTTGCTCATTCCATTCAGCACATTGTTCCATGGTCTTCAGCCTTTTCAACATAAACAGCTGTAATTAAATGCTCTTGGCTGGCAATTTTTATTTTTTTTTTACAGTGGAACCCAATTTATTATTCACTATTTTATACTGATATTTAACATACACACAATCACATAATAAAATATCCAGAGTCCTAGATAGCATGATGATCACACACTAAATAATAAATTTTTACTAGGTCACCTACAAATATAAAAGTCAAGGTGATTTAGAGCTTTTTTACAATTTTATTCTCTTAACAGACACAAAAAAGGTCATTCAATAACAATTTCTAATAATTTACAGATACTTATAGTAAAATAGTCTTCCAGACGCATTTAACACTGCAAACACAGGCCTAAAGGAGGTGGAGCAAGCTATCCAAGCCAGGAACATCCTTAGACTTTCTTGCTAAACAACACAATGTGTAGAAATATTTGTGATGGTGAGGGGGTGTTAGTGACTTCCTCCTCTAGAGAAACTATGGAAAGCATTAAGGGTGATGAAGCTTCTGGTTTAAATACCTCAAATACTTGCCTAAATTCAGGTGGACTTAAGTCAGTGTCTGAAATGTGTCTGAAATAACTTTTACTTCACTGTGAGCTACAGGTTACTGATAGACCAGTGGAGAAAAACCCTAGAATATATTCTGAGAATTAACCAGAATTATCCTCTCTATACTGCCCTTATTATCAACACAGATAGTTCTTGATAAGTTTACACTGACAGGATTTTCAAAAAGAAACCAAAATCTTCAAGCTCTCTGCAGGCCTCTTCCATGTAGCAGTAGTAGTAGTAGTAGTAGCAGTAATAATAATAATGATATTTTCCTGTAAGTGGCACATTCACTAAATATTTGGTGGAAGTTAACACAAATATCTTTACAGAGTCTGGATGTTGCAAATCAACCTGGTTGAGAAGAAGGTTCAGGGGGGTGAGTTGTAAGCAACTACTGTTTTAGTCAATTTTAATGGTTCTACAAAATCTACTAAGAGAACGTTGTTGTACAGCTGTAGGAAAAATTTAGATAATGAGTTTTTTTCCTAGGTTTCTTCCCATTGTCACTGGCCTTCAGATGTATTAAAACTCCATGACCACATAAGGCGCATTCTGATGGCTGCCTGGGAGGCTGCACACCAAAACACTGCTCTGTGGTTTTTATCATTGGTAAGGGTGGGAACGAGGGCTGCGTTAGAGACCCAACAGATTACTTTCTTTTCCAAAATCCTATTGTGCCCACGTGGACATTCTTAACTTTTGACATACCAATAAAGCAACTCTGAGGCAGCTCTAGGTATAAAACTGTGACTGCAATTTGAGCTTTTCAAATTTTCTTGTTTGTGTACAGGATAAGTCTACTGAATTGCATCCTGGGTATTATCAGCTGCACTGATAGTGTTTTGTGCTTAAGATAGTTATGTTTCTATTAAAACATTTCTGGAAATCTAAATAGAGAAATTTTTTTCTGGGTATGCTTACAGGAAATGCCATGCAAATTTTAGAAGGACACAACAGCAATTTTCACTACTAGTACCTCATTATTAAAATGGACCTTCTAGTTTATGTGCAGTTATAATAGATGTGGAATTTGGGGGCTGGGAGGGAGAACAAACTGAAGACAATACCCATTTACCTGTTTCAAACACGATAGTGTCTATGCCAGGACCCAAAGCAAGTGCCATCATTTTAATCTCCGTGTACAGCTAAAGCAAATCCCAGGTAGAAACCAGCCTCTGTTCTTGCCCATCAGTGTTCCCAGGGATGGCTGAGAGAAATGGTGGGAGAGTATCAAGACACCATGACTCCCGTGAGACTGGCAGTGGGGCACATCTTGTGCAAGGCATGCTCTGCCCCACTGTCCTTGAGGCTGATAGTTCAGACAATAAAAATAAGGCTCACCGCTAACATTCTGCAAAATTATTCAGCTTCACATTGAAGATAGGCAGGTCAGGAATACCAGGGATATAACTTGCATGCTTGATATGCTGCTATGAAACTTCTAGGTGATGTGGCACCCCAGTATGGCTCTAATAATTTACCCATAGCAATAGTTTCACAATGGCCTTAAAAACTAACCATGAAAGCTTCTTATCTTTCTTTGTACTCTTTTTCCACAGGGAGAAAGCATTAAGGGTCTCTGTATGGGTCTAACTTCAAACATTATGATCAGGCACACAAAGAGTTATCCAAAAAGGAAGATGATGTTGACTCTTGGAGGATTTGAGAGCAATGCCAGAGAACACTGCTTTTAGCCAGCATTCAGAATAAGAAGCCAATATCTCTTCTCTGCAAACACATATGATAGAAGTGCCATAGAAAGGCTTGTCTGCACCAGATAAAAGCAGTCTGGGAAGGCAGCTGGTGAGCCAAAAAAATATCTCTAAGCACTGAGGCTTGCCTACAGAATTATTTATTCTGATACAAAATTAATTCTGCTCCAAACACACGCCTGATTCACGGCAATACAAAAAGCTGCAGTGTTTACAGCTCTTTCTAATAAATGAAATGGTGTTTACTCAGATAGAAAGTGACCCCATAAGGACAAGTCTAGAGATGATACTTCCTTTATTAAGTGCGTGTGTGGCTGAAACATTTTGTATTATTTCTGTAAGCAGCGTTACCTTATCCTCTGCATTTCTTCATAGGGGAAAACTCCTCTTCTGTACAGAATGCGATGTGGAGCCACCACATTATCAGTGAGGATAGAATTACAATTGTTTGCATTGTTCCTGGCTCTAGTCAATGTATATTAAAACATTTATTTTCAGATTTGTATGGATTAAAAAAAGGATAAAGGGCAATCTAATATTTACATCCTTGCAATGCTTTTCTGCAAAGCAGAATGCCAATTGCCTCAAAATCATCAGACTGAATGCACAAACTAACACTGGTGCACATAATGAATTAGAAAAAATAAATTAAAAATGATATGTGTATCTATATACACACACACACATATAGGAGACTGTTCTATTCTCAGAAACCATTGTTATAAATGTTACAGCAACTCAAATCTTTTCGGTTTTCTCAAATCCTTTTTATCTTTCATAGCAACCTCCATCAAACAGGCTGAATACTCTTTACAGAATTTAGAGCTGCTATTACATGACCATTTTATTTCAGGCTTGGAACTAGTACCAGACAGGAATGCCTTCTCTCTTCCATCATCCAATTCTTTTGCGACTGAGTATCAGAGATAAAGAAGCATAAGAAAGGGAATACAAAGTATATTTCTAAGAGATAATCCAGTCTAGCCTTTTACTATGATGTCTCCTAAAGATTTGTTGTGAGGGATGACAGTTTTGTTGCATGCACAGTATTCTGTGCCAAGATACCTAACTGAGCATCAGACCCAAATGACATTTGGTTATCTTACCCAGCACTGCCCTGCTACATATGCAATCTCTTAAAGAGATTCACAAAACGTCTACATTTCACTGTGCCTTACAGCACTTCTGCAGACATGCTGTAAAGGACAAATTCCACCTGAATAGTTATATCAATTCCACCTCTAGTTTCAGTGGAATATTTCTCCATTTTTATCCAAACTTTTATTAAATGTTCCTCTGTACTACTGAAATAGATGAAAACAGTATGGTGTAGCTTTTACATTTCTAATGTTTGGGAACCAATAGGAAAAATGAATATTCCTTATTTATTTACATGCTAAATATTTTGCAATATTTGAATTATTTTTTATAACTCTGCATGTATAACAAAAGAGCTACCTTAAAAAAGGAGGTAGGAAAATATTCTCCAAAACGTACCAAAAACCTGGATGGGATATGAGAAAGAAAGACAACACAGAGATGGAACTGAACGGGAATATCGAAAGCATATTCCCATATTCTAGGTATACAGTGGAAAGAGTAAGCAAGAAAATACAATTCAATCAAACAATGCAAGTACACCTACATGGATCTTAAATTGCTCTGACCCATTAAGTGAAGCAGTCTCTTTATGCAAGAAAACTATTTATGAGGCTCATGAGAAAGAGAAAGGCTAATCAAAAATAGCAGAGAGCTCACGTACCTTTGAAATTTTGTTTCCTAGGGAGCTATTAAGCCTTCATTTCTCTTGCTTTTAAGTTTTGATTGGCATGCTGAAAAAGGATGCAGCTGGCCTGTGTCTGAGCAGTGGCCCATCTTCTGGGAGTTTTAATCATTTACAGCTATTGTTTTAACCAGATTGCCAAGACATAAGAAATCCCAGAAAAATTACTAAACACTTTCTTTGGTGCACTTTACAAAATTTCAGGAAGAAAAAGGCCCTGGGCTTTAGGAAATATGTAGATATATGGTAGCTCTATGGAGACTAATATATCTGGTATTTTGCAATACCCCGTGTACGTTAAAACTTTGCTACCATCCATGAATGGAATGCAGCCCAAGTGGAGGTGTTTTCTCTCTGGTTCATAGGCTGTGAATATGACAAACAGGAGCACACATAAAGTTTCACATATGTTGCTATTTTGAGCAATTTATATATTCAAACACAAAAGCAACATACTGAAGGTTCACCAGTTACTCTTACATGAACAATTAAATCCACCTCCCCTATTTTACTGGAAATAAGAAGTTATATTCCTCAATTTGATAAATCTAAATCCTTAAAACTTAAGAATACCATTAACTTACACAGCCTCTCTTGATCTATCAAGACTTGCTAAATAACTCAATTGGATAAAAGATCCAGCTGCATTTTCAAAACATTTTTAACTCAATGCCTGTTACAAGTGATAAAGCAAAAAATCTTACCTATGCTCACAGACAATTTCACAGGTGCTTCAAAAGCTGCCAATTAATTCTTTCAGTATTTTTTCAGTGGCAGCCTTTCCAGGTGAACCCCATGCTCATCACAAGAAATTACACATAGGTGCTGATCAGACATTGCAAACAGTGCTCTGTTACCTCAGTATTCAATCTGTGTCCAGAGCAGTCTCTTGCAATTAAGTCAGTTGATTCAAACAAATATGTGGCTGAAACAACAGCTCCTAGAGACTGCAGAGCAGAGAGATAACTGAGTAAAGGAGACCACTGACTGGGGGTGGGGGAAGGAGGTGAAGAGAGGGGGGGAAAGGGGCTGCAAAAGGACTATTAATATTTTTTAGAGAAAGAGCCAAGTGACAAAAAATATTTCAAATATTTGAAGACAAAAAGCATCAATAGGTGGTGCTGTCTTAACCGTGAACTAAAAAGATGACCTTTGATGGGAGAAGTTTGTCCTCACAATCACTGTATCACAAGCTAGTTTAAATTTGGACTGGGAAAGATCTCCTGGGTAAATTGCTTCCTGGTCTGCCAGTGCAGAATACATTACTACATTGTGTTTTCTAATGCTTTTATTCTGGTATTACTCTAAATTCCCAAGTGACACAGCTCACAGTGCTTGCCACATGAGAATATCAAACAGCCCAATAGAGATGAATCCTCCAAGAAGTTTCTCAAAGGATGGGTATACCAACTTAAATTTTAAGCTGCATTTTACATTCTTCAAGCAATTTGTATCAATATTTACCAACACAGATAATTGCTCACTCCATATATTTATATATACTGATTGTAACATCACAATTTTGAACACATTAAAAATCTTTTTTTATTAATATGAGTATCTAAGCAAACCTTGATTTTTGACTTATCTTAGGTCTCAGTCCATTCAAGTGAAACTCAAATAGACCTTGAGAGTACCACATATACAACTGCATTTCAAAATGTCAAAGCACTATATCAATTGTTCCCAAGAATCTCAAAGATGGTAGTCCATTCACAGGTTACATTAAAAGAGCTTTAACTAGCAATAACATGGGCTGGAAATACAGGAATATCTAGAGAGTCCTGAGTCTTACTGAAAATGTAGAACTAAAAACGGTTTGAGGTAACATGTAGGAAATAATTGTTATGGGAAGTACAGGTCTTTGTGTCTGCCTAGAGCACGTCCACTCATGAATGCCTAAATTATGTCTCAAGAGAGTAATGTACTCAAAGAACAATGTCTCACTCCACTTGTAAAGAGATTTGCATCACTAGGTACACCGTGTCTGTGAGACAATCTTGGGTTGGATTCATCTGAACAAACACAATTGCATAAGTCTAAAATCATGGCTCGATAGTCTCTCTGTAGTTTCAGAAAATAAATAGGCATTTTTAGAATGGAATTCTGCTCATTCAAACTAGCTGAGATGAATCATGACATCAAGATGAATCATGACCTAAGTGGCTCTGGAATGCACAGACTTTTGCTGTATGTATGAAATCAGGTGAGAGAAAACTTTTCCTTCAAACTACATCTTAAGGGATGGAATACGTGAGGCTCATACATTCAAACAAATCTTAGGAAGCCATTTAAAAAAAACAAAAACCAAAACCCAAAAAACCAACAAAGTCTAAACACACCAGCACATCTGATCAAGTCCTACTGGAATAATCCCATCTACCAGCCATCCCTTCATTCAAAGTGGAATTGCAGGAACAACTGATCTTTTCTGGTTTGTCACAGGTGAAAATGCTGGCTGCCAAATAACTGAGGTGCTCTAGGGGAAATGTATCTGCTCCTTTCACAAAACGTTGCCTACAACAATTTCTTCACTGAGAGCTATATCTCTTCTTTCTTAAAAGTTTAATGTTGACTTGGTAGATAGTTTTTCAACAGTCTCACAAAAACTTATCTGATTCCTTTTAAGTATAACAGGCACAAATACACCTCAAGTACTTCAAACTCTGTCCTGTTTTTCATTTGTTTATGTTAAAGAAAATGTATTATAGAGCTACTCAAGTCAACAATAAACCTTGTTGTTGTGGCTTATGAGTGATATTCTCCAATTTAGTCCTGCTGAAGCCACTCTGCACTTGCTTCCCTCTCCCCCTGCAATTGCGAGGACAAAAGGCATAGATCATGGGTTGAGATAAGAACCATTTACTAGAAACAGCAATGAGATAAGAAAATGAACAGTAACAGCAACAGTATTAATAGGAAAAGGTATAAGACAACAAAAGGATTTACACAGAAACCCTGCAACAATAATCAAATACCAATCAGCTCTTCCCCACCATATTTTCTCCCACTGGAAGGAACATCCTTCTCAGAAGCAAGAGTCCCTTTTCCCAACCCCAGGCAAGGAATGTGAGATGATATAGATAAACCTCCTAGACCTACCTCCTCAACTACTGCAAAAAATTAACTCTATCCTGGCCAGAAGTAGGACACTTGTGAAGGTGAAAAGTAGGTCTTTCACTATTTTCTTTTAAACCTTTGAAACAACTTTGAGAGTTTTTTGCCTCTTAATAAGCAGAACAATTTTTTGTCACAGTCTTTCTTAGTAGACGTAGCTTGGCCTATTTCTGTAGTATAACACTGACGATCTTCTCATTGCATCATACAAGCTACTTGCCCTGAAAAAACAACAATAAGTGGGACAATCTTATGACTTCTACCTGTGTAAATACCACTCCTTAGATCTGAGTAACATGGATCCCTGACCTAGCTACAAGTTCCCTCCTCACCCATATCCTGCGTTTATATTTAGAGGTTCTGTGATTCTTTGTCACACAGTGAGATTAAAGAAATTTAAATCAAAGGCTCAGTTTGCAACATGTTTTATAATACCATTTGTAACAACTTCTACTATTTACTGCATGAATTACATTGTCTGTAGGACTTTTGACTTTTTCTCATATCTAAGCAATTTTTAATATCATATAGTAGTGGAAACTTTCCTCATATCCTGAAAGCTAAACTGTAACAGTCAATTTCTGCTTGTTGTTAATCCCTTCATCCAAGTTAACTACAGGATCTAGGTTGTGATTTTAAGAGCAGCTGAAAATTAAGCACGATACAGCTGTATGCTCAAACTCTCCTTTCTCCCTCCCTCCCTCCCACCCTGATGGAATGGGGTGGAAAACCAAGGTAAAACTTTTATGTTGAGATAAGAATAATTAATAATTAAAACTGGTGATGACACTGATCTACAACTCAGCCGAGGTGAGCTACCAGAGGTTCTATTCCTCTTTTTAAACAAACACATGTTCCAGCCCTTCAAAAAGTGCCAAAAAATTAACTCTGTTTGAAATGTGCAATAATAAAAGAAAAAATAAATGCTAATTATCAATGCAAACAATTCTTATTTTCTCTGTTGAGACAGCTGTCTTGTAATTTGCCCTCCCAATTATTAAAATGTTATTCATGTCACAAACACACTGCTGAATTAGACCACAAATGTGCACGGCTTGCACTGCTGTATTTACATCTAAATATTGTCAGTCTCCCAGACACTATTGGTAATCAACACACGGAATATGTATTGTTCAAGATAAAGAAATGCAAAGGTCAGAGATCATCCACACTGACCAAACAAGCACAATTCCTTCATGTGATCAAACACACATGGACTGTGAACAGTGTTTCGCTGGATAATATTTGCATCTCATCTGTATAATAATCCAAATTTACCATTAGCCTTACATAATCAGAAATCAGGTATGAAAAAACTCCAAAAGAGAGATTTAGCAGCTGGGCTGAGTATGCATTTTAAGAAAATCTGGTTTCTGAAATTAAAAACTCAAATTTAATTATTTTGTTCACCAGATGCTCAGACTAGCAAAAAGAAGACTGAAAAAGTTCTGTAAAATATATTATGTACTCTACCACAGAAATAATATCTATGTGAAGAACTTTCTGAAATTAATTGCATTATATAATTGTGTACAAATATTAAAAAGCTTCACCCTAAAAAGATGTCCCAGTCCCATTAATTTTTGACAGCCAATAACATTTCATAATAAAAGGGTAATCCTAAACATATTACTGCATTTAAAAATATGGCCAATATACACAAAATATTATTTTTATGCAGAAAAATACTCCACACTTTTTTTACATACTCAATGTAAATTTACACACAAATTCAATGACTGGTATTAAACAACATGCACACAGATCTCAGATAGATACAAAATCTCAGTGTTTATATTGTACCTCAGTTACCTTCCCATAACTAAACCCAACTTTTTCTTTTAGTAATTTAGATGGAGCAGCCTAAACAGCCTCAACCAAAATAAAGATCGTTACAGTTATTACTGGATAATACTAACAAACAAGTTGAAATAGTGGTACAGTATTGATTTGTTTTTAAAAATAGAGCACTGCTTCCCAAATCCAGCAAATTTATACAAAACAACATGATTTGAATAATGTCTCGTTTTACAAAGGCTTATACATACCAGGTGATGCAGTAAGAATGCATGATTTTTCATCATGTCTCTGTGAGATTCTGCATGAAAACACTGAATTATTACTACTTACGTATTTCTACATTCTTGCTGTTTGTAGATTTAAAAAAAAAAATAAATAGCATCATACGAGTAGAGGTTAGGACAGAAAAATGGGCTCAGAAAACAATGTCTTTACCCAAGGCGTGGATCACATTGCAGTGATAGAAATGTAATGGTTCTTCAGGAAGCATAATGAACAGGCTTATCTCAGGAGACCTCTGTTCTCTACACACATCAAGAGGTGACAGCTCATCCTTACCAGAAACCAATACAAGGAGGAAAGCACTTGCCTGAGAGCGTTAAACCCTCAGCATGTTAGATGCCTGCTGTCATCACAGACAAGTATTACCATGCAGCCTACCAAGCTAGTTCAGATACTGCAGTTCAGACAGAGACCTTTCTATAATTCTCAGCACCACAAATCAAGAACATCTCTCTTTAATTTGAGCCTCTTTGCCTTTACTAGTCTGGCAGCCCACTGCCTAATTCCCCATACCATTGCATCAACAAGCCAAGTCTGGTCTTGGCAGGCAGTGGAGAGTTACACAGGCAGTAAAGGCTGTCCCGTGGAGTGGAAGGGAACACACGGCTTTATCCTGCCAGATTAGGAGCAGTATTGATGGGCTGCAAGACTATTTTGCCCAGAAGTCCTCTGATAGAAAGTGGATCTCTAATATTGAACCCTTGAGTACAGAGATAAAAGGGAAAGCTGTGAAACATTTGAGGTTACAGAAGCATTTGAATAAGCTTTCTCCAAAACAACAGCAGAAAGAAAATGAGTCTAACTCAGCAACTAAGCATTTACGCACACAACATTCCTAGATAATAGGAAGCAGAACACAGTCTTTTGCACAAGAATCATTGTGAAAATTCATGACCTGGTCATTCAACGTAACTGAAGCAAGCAAAAAGCTATGTGCTCCGTAAGAGTTTGAGACAGGGATGGCTGAGTAAGATTTGTAAGCAATAAAACATATACTGTAAACAAATATTAACAAAAAGCCATCCCTAACTCTCTCAGCTAGATATTTCTATGCATAACTTCTCAGTAAGTTCAAATTATAGTCTAGTATTTACAGTCATGGGGAACTTATTACTCTAAGATCAGCAAGGTTTATCAGCACTTCATTGAAGTGCTGGACACCCACACTAAACATCAATACCTTCAACTTGAGCAATTACATTCTGCTTTAAATATATCTCAACTAATACATGAAGAAAACATCACTGAGAGCAATATCAGGCTCTCTTCTGATGAGCCATAAAAGCAAATGTTATTCACAAATATTAAAAAAAAAAAAAGTCATGTTTAAAGCAATTTTTAAAATCTGGTAAAACTTGTAGTGTCTGTGTATTATGAACATACTTGTTTACCTTGAATATGCTACTAATTTGTAAGAGCAAAGGAACAATGTCATGCCTCCTCTCCCTTACCCCTTTTGTATTCTCACCCCTTAATAAAATGAGTTAAAACAAAGAAACATAGCCCATTTCCATGACTGCCTCACAAAAATTGGACTAGTAACAAAGATAGCTTATCTGGGCAGTTTACAACAGATGTTAGTAGCATAACACAGTCAATATGCAGAGACCCGTATTATAATTTATGACCTGAAATTGTTTTCATTAAGTACTTATAGCGACACTTCTCTGCATAATATTTTCAAAACCAAAACATATTCAAAGCAATGCCGATGTTTTATAAGCAAACCACCTTCTGGTCCAGCTCCTATAATCAGGCTAAGAAGCATCTTAGCAGCCATTTGCACTTACAAGAACACAATTTTCTATCTCCACATGAAATGATGAAAGAATTAACGGCAATGACCATGAGATTCACATTTCTTCACCTTGTTTTGTGAGCTCTCTTTCCTTTATATAAAAATTGTTGTTGTGTTAGATAAACCATTTAACACCACGTCCTTCATTAGCACAGAATGAAAAGCGAAATGGAGAGAAGATAGTCTCCATCCTGTTCACAGCAGGCAACCGCCCATAGTAAAAAACAGCTATGATCACAAAAGCAGGTATTAAATGTCAGTTTTAGCAGAGCCAGGAGGCAGGTTGGAAGCTGGAGGCAGGCCATCTAGGACAGGGCAGAAGCACAGGCAGGATAACTTGCTGTACTGCTGCCCACGGTGCATATGTTCTGTGGGTACAGGATCAGGCAGCGCTGTCAATCTGGCACCTCAGAGGAGCCCTTAGTTCTCTTGCACAAGTATTTAGAAATGGTTTGCTGTTTTCATGATAAAAAACTTTTTCTCATATATGCCATTTATATCGTGCCCTTTGCCAGACAATTTTCAAGTGCTTAATATTAATTAGCTCTCAAAAGGCATATTTAAAGAATAGACAATCATTTCATCCACACTTCTATCCTCTGTGGCACGATGTGGTGACAACAACATGACAGCTACTTAAAAAGCAAAATATAATAATGGAGAACCTAAAGCTGCTGAGGGTAAATTTTCTTAAGCTCGGATTTTCAAAGCCTATTCAAGGCCCCAGCTGAGCTCCTGTGGGCTTCTTTGAAGCTTCTAGCTCTCCTAATCAACCCAAGGATCTTTTTTCAAAGAGAAATGAAAATCTCAACATTATTAAACCCTGTTAAGCACATACCTTTGCCTCATCCTGGATTTATTTTGTTATTTGGGTGTTTTTTGAAGTTTCTGTGCAGTACTTATGGGCATTTTTTGTTCCCTATGAATATTTTACACTCTCCTACTTTCTAGAAAGATATCCTATTACCATATCTCAGACTTAAGAGTATGTTTTCTATTTACCTTTATGTAAAATTCAAAATATGAAATTAATATAATACACAAAACCAGAATGGAATAAGAATAGTGAAGGAAACAATTATGAGACTGTATTTCAAATGTCTGAAAAATGCATAGCTAGACAACACCTGGCAGGTAGGCTATAATTAATATTGCACAGTTGGTTTACATTTAAAAGACTTAATGTACTAACAGTGATAATTAATTTATAGTTATTTGCTATTGAGATTTTTTCTTGTTCATCTGCACTATTTATGATACATGCAGTCCAGTTTTTTCAATAGCAAACACTGCAGACTAGCACAAGCACTAGGAAGTGCATTGGAGGAGCAAGAAAAAAGAATTTCAGTTTTGTCAGAACAGCAAAATACTATTTTAAAATATCTAGTATGGATATTGAGATGGCATAGATAAATTATCTGTAATGAAAGAAGTAGCTGATGCTAATAGCCAAGCTAAATTGTTAAAATAACCAATTAAAATGTCATCTTTAATTAAAATGCCAATTAGAGCAAAGGGTTATTAAGAAACATGCCAATCATTAAAACTGATGAATCCTAACTCATTTACAGGATGTCTTTTCTTTAGCCTCCCCCAACAGTAAGAGCCCTTACCCAAAATAAAACCAAGCTCTCGTTGCTTTTTTTTAACACACATTGCATTCAAACTATTCCAAAAGGCAAAAATTAATACTGCTACAACACAAAAAAATAAATTAACCAGCTTTTAAGACAAAGAGATATCAAAAAAAAAAAAAAAGAAAGGCAAATATGCTAGCCTGAGGGTAGCTTGGTATGGCAACTGATATGAAATGCAGATCCTTCTTCCCAGCCCCCCACCTCTGGAAGGAAGTCTTCTTCAGATTTCAAAGCCTGTGTAATGAGGAGCCAATAAAACATTACAATCTGCTAATGCCTATCACCGCTGATTCACAGGACTTCCTTTCCCTTCAATTAACCCACATCACACAGATCACCGTGGTTTACTAGACAGTGCATGAGGATGGGGATTACACTACAATTGACATAATAACACACGCAATGGAAACAGAGCAATAATACCTCCAACAACCCCTGTAATTGCAGCCGAGATATTGTACTGACAGATCTATTTGCATTAGGTCAGTGGGAAAACTTCTGGGTTTCAAGCTTACAAGGGGCAGTTCTCTGGCCTGACCAAAAACTCATCTTTCTGTGTTTTCTTCCCTGTTTAGCTCAGTGGGCTTTGGATCAAGACAGCATCATTATTTTGGTATCTCAGTATTGCTGCATTCAATCACATCAAGAAACAATAAGTCCATGCATATAAAGTAGTCCACAAACTGGATATCACGCTGCCTTCCTTCTATTTCCTCAAAACCAAAATTTAGCAAAAAGGAACACAACCCAGTGAAACTTCATTCACAATCTGAAAACAGGCTTCCAAATCTAGAAAGCAGCAGCTAAATGAACAAATATGCACACATACATAATTGTTTTGCTTCAATGTGCCCACTTCTTTGATTTCATCTCAGCCTAGCCTTCCCCTGCTTTGCCACCAACACTCCCTTACACGGCTTCATTTAAAGATCTCTTCAGAAAATGCAATTTATTTCATGAATATGTGAGCCAGCTAATCTGTTCCCAGCCTAATCAACCTTAGCTTCTATGGTTTTACCTTCCAGGGTAAACCTTACCTGTTTCTACTGTACTATACTACAATACTAAAATGAAGGATTAGATGACTCAAACCGTCTCTATAGTTTTCTCATGAACCATGAAAACAAAACAAATGAAACAACACACTCAGTGCCTATTCATCACCTTTATTTACAGCTTTTTTTTATTCTATAAATTTCTTTCATTACCATGCTATATTTCTAA
>QWTY01049040.1:0-20335 GCA_008033365.1 Pseudorectes ferrugineus | reverse complement strand
AAATTAGGAGGATATATAAGTAATAAATGTCTTATGGGGAAAATATCTTTAGCTTTTTTTACATAAAATGGGGAAAAAGGCAACTTCTTTTTTTGGGGGGTGAAGGAGTGCTAATAAAACGTGGTTTACAGAATTGATAAATTTGGTACGAGAATAAAAACTAGGCACTGAATACAGCAAATTTTATGCTGCACTTGAAGAAATATTTAATGACTCCTGAGAAGGATGTGAAATGAAGTATGGTCGGGTGGTCAGCTCAAAGAATTAAGTCAGGATTCTTTAACCTCCATTCCAGAGTGAAGTGACTTTGTCTCTGACCCTGGGCCATTTGTTTGGTTCATGACATAAGATATTTGGAGACTCTACTCCTTCAAGTTCACGCACATTGACTGACTCCTGCAGTCACACAGGGCCATACAGGTGTTAGTCCTCGTGGCATAAATGTGCAGAAAGCTCTGTATTTTGTAGGGCTTCTTACGGTGACGCTGCTGTGAGTCAGTGCTGCCCGTGCTGACATTACACTGTCAGCAGTGTGTACTCGAGTAAGCAGGCAGCAACAGAGAGGGGAAGAAAACATTAATACTCAGTTACAATGGGCTTAATGCCCTAAAATTTACATAATTTAGATTTTTTTATAGACATGTTTCCTAGTTTCAGGGTTGAGCTGAAAACACTGGGCTCAATTGGGAAGAAAAAATGTCAATGAAATTTCTTTTGTCAGCTTTGGAAAGTTTCATATAGACTGCCTCACAGAGAAGATGCCCTCTAAAGCTGCGTGTCCAGGATTTTTGAAAAGAGTTCAGTCTTCCCTTTGCATTCAGTGACAGGGGCTGAAGCCCTATCTGCAAGCTGGGATAGCTTTAGGGGCAGATGAATAAATATCAAGCTCCTGAATCCTTAAGTCTTGCTGTTTCACCATTGACTTAGACCTTGTGGACCTGTCTGTGTGGGAGGAAATGGAACAACTGCATTGAACTTCCATCTCTGACTTGAGCTCCACATTTTACAGCAGTGGATCCCAAGCTAAAAGTTAACACCAGTTATTTCAGAGAGGGAGGTGCAAGAAACTGATCAGAGAGAGGTGCTAGGAGGACAGGCTTTGGTGTAGAATGATTGCAGGCTCTCCTCTGAAAAGGTAGAGAAATTTGGAGTGGAGAGCACCACACTGCCTAATTCCCACTGTGTGCTGGGGAGGGAAAATGAAGATGAGGGAAGAGAGACTGCCAAGAATTGCTGTTTTAGAGGAGGTGCTGCATTTTCACCCTCTTGGTAGGGCATTTGGAAATTACGTCAAAGCCCAGCACGGGCTGGCAGGTATTGCCAGTCACTTGCAGCAGCAGCACCACCAAGCTTTCAGTTATGGCTCAAATGTTTTCATAACTGCAGCTCCTCCTGGGTCATGAGAAATATGTGAAATATATGCATGGAAGGTCAGCGTTTGACAACACATACAGAGAGCACCATAATTATCTGAAGGTAAACTGCCAGATATTGTGATGGAGTGTTTTAGCAGGCTGAATTCCTGAACTGACACACTCAGGTTGCTGATCCCATTTATATGAGCAAAAATTCTGAATGACTGTCCCCTGTCCAAATTTACACAGCCGGAATTTTATTATTTCAGAAATGTGCTGCAAGGTCCCCTAGGGAGGAACATGATTAAACTTTGTCCTTGGGTAAAACACAAAGCATTATCATCTCCTCTTTGAAAGGTTTCACTAATCTCAGGACTGCAGCATGGAACTAAATTTAGAAAGTCTGGATGCCAGTGGAGGCAGTTCATGTTTTCTTTAGACAGTGACAAACAGTATTTTCTCAATCACTCCCTCAGGTCAGAGTTCAGCTTTCATCTTGCCTCTGGTCAGAGCCTGGATGACATCCTGAACAACTGGCTCCTTGTGGTTTATGATGCCAACTGACAGTGGAGTAGTTTACTACATGATCTGCAGCCTTTAATTGTCTGGAGAGACATGGAGTTGACGTTTGATAAGCCATTCATGATAAAAGAATAACTGCTACAGAGAAACGAAGAGGAGGCAACACAGGACACAAACAGATGTGTTTATTCTGAGTGCTCTAACTGCTTTTTAAGTCTGATCTAGAGGTCCATGGTGAAAAGAATGAGGGAAGAGAAACATCACTGCCATTGTATAGGTTTTGTCAAAAGGAAACTCAGCTTATCTGGGCTTTTAGGTTAAAGCACTGTGCTGAAATTGAATGCTTAGAATCTTATGAATTAACTTTCCTGGTGTGAGCAAGCATATATTTGTGTACACAAATCAATAAAGAGAATCAGCATCTGCATAGCCTATTATAGGCATGGGCTAAACCTAACAGCTTCATAAAGTGAAAGCTAAGGCAAAGATGTTACATTTGCACTGAGACCACCCTCTGCTTCCAGCAGTATTGATGTCAAAATCAGTGCCAAGCAACTTGTTTTCGGTCTCCTTTATAGTGTCCTTGACTTCCTTGTTATTCAGTTTGCCCTCTTCATAACAAGAGCCTATGCTGACTGCTCAGGAGACAAGCTAAACATCCACAGGCCAGCAGAGAGCTTGCAGTAATTGTAACAACAGCCACAGCAGTCCCTGAGACACTTTTGTTGTACTTGACACAAACTGGACTTCAGCTGTAGGAAACTGTGACCTTCATCAGTTGATTTATAAAATCAGAGGGCAGGTGTTTAACCAGAAGGAGTCTTATTATCAAAAAAAATGGTATGAGAGGATTTCAGACTATGGTGTTCTGGGCTAATCTGCATTTTTGTAGGGGAATCCTTAAAAATATTATTTAAAAATCAAGTATTATGCATAAAATTAAAATATTCCTGGAAGTTGTCAAGTGGATGTGGGGAAAGAAAACCAGGTCTGAGTCCTGTTGCTTAACAGAAGAGTTAGATTTTCACTGGTAAAGATATTAGTTCTTAATTGTAAATCCTCCACAGGTGGTTCAGGGATGCTTTACCTGTTCCTAGGAATTGCCCAATGGCTCTGACCCCCCACTGGGAAATCTGGCTACAAACCAGAGAGGGGTGGAATGAGATCTGACTGGTAAATGCTTTCTGATTTACAGCTTGTCTACATTACCTATACTTTGGGCAGGCAGGGTCATAGAGAAGAGAAAGAATGCTGCCAAGTAGAGTAAGAATTGCTGAAGAATATCTTGGAGAGAAAAGGGAGATTTTTAGCAATGATTTTATGTGTCAAATTAGCAAGATTTAAAGTGATGTCATTACTAAAAGTGACCCTGAATCGAGTTTCTTTGAAATGAGGTTCTATTCTTGCCTTGAGTTGGATGAAAATTATTATACAGAAGAGCTGTTAAGAAGAAAGGAGGGTTTACAGCTGAAGTTTAGTGGCAGTAAGACTTCTGCCCTGTTGGCCTCCCCTTTAGAGACATGGATTGTGTAATCTCACTGAAGTGGGTGAAATCCTGCTTTCTTCCACCAATCCTCATAAGATACTCAGACTGAATTACATCCTTTTATCTAATGTAGAACCGAAAATATAGTCTACATGGACCAAAATAAGTAAGTGGTGATGAGTACATTCTTAAATTCTACACTCCATTATTTAGTGAGTGTTTCCCTCAGATCTGAAGTGGCTGAACACAGATCAGAAGTCAGAGATTTTTGTGTGTAGTAAATGGGCAACGATTTTCCTGGTACCACACCACACTTTGGCTGTTTTTGTCATGTCTGGTAGGAAAGAGGGGCTCTATAAACCTCAGACCTGCCCAAGTTCATGCAGATGTTGCAGAGCATGGCTGTGTTCTAAGAGATGGCTTGCCTTGCCCGGAGTACTGTGCAGAGAGAGAGAGGAGAGAGCCTGCTCCAGAAGTTCTAACTTCCACAGGAGTAAGCAATGCTGAGATTCTGGGAAATGTTCCTTTCCTGGGCATTCAAAAGAGGCTGCTGGAACTGAAGGCTGCAAGAGTCTCACCAGGTTCTGGACCAACCAATGCTAAATCTCAGGTGTGTCCAATTTTCTCAGGACAGATGCAAGGTTACTGTGTCAAGAGGCCCCTTAACTGCATCAGCCTGTGCCTGCTATTGAGGTAATAAGAGGCTGCTTTAGTAGTGGGAGTTGTTGTGTAACTTCCAGCAGTCTCAGAGATGGGCGAAACGGCCTCACCTTTGTCTTTAAACCTACCTTCCCCACTTATCTTCTGCACAGTAAATGGGCCTGTATCATCTCTTACCTTATATATCTGAAAAGTGTAACAGCTGGTGTGTGGGTGTGTGTGTCGAGCTCCTCTGGGCAGTCCTGTTTACCTTTTCTCTCTGTTTCAGTAAGCAGTTTTCCTTCTCACCCCTGCCCCAATTGTTTGCAATCTGAGAATCTGTTTAAGATTGGAGCCAAGATCTTCAGATTCTGAATTGTTGCTATGAACAAAGCTCGGAGCCAAAGGATACTCTGGAAAGGCTGTTTTTCACATGCTTGTAATTTTGGAAAAATAAGAGAGAAAGCAGCAAAAATGCAACGGGAATCAGGGGCAAAACTAAATTTAAAGACAGTCCCCTCTGAGAATATGAACAGTAAACTTAAAACAATGTGATATGCAGGTCAAGATCATGGCACACTTTTAACCACTCAGTAAACATTTTTAGTAGTGTTTGAGCCCAGCACTTCCAGTGTCAGTTGCACTCCTTCCCCCAGTGAATTAGAAATATTTCACAAAGGCAGGGAAGTGTTATTGCTGTTTTCTACCTGAGTAAGCTGATGCAGAGAGGTGAAGGCTGAGGGTTTTCAAACTTGGCTGTCCAGTGGGAAATCTCCTGTGGGAGCTGCAGGTATGTAACGCTTCAGATTGCTTCAGATGATGTTCATGCCAAAGCCTCGTGGCTTGCTTGAGCATTAGAGCAGGTCTTTTACTTGGGTGCTTCATAAATACGCAGCAGAATATTCTGACTGAAATTTTGCCATTCGTGTTCATCCACTTTCTTAAGTGAGCTTCGTTCCTTTCCTAGAAATGGCAAAGTATTGTCATTACTGAACTACAAAAGGCTCCATTGCCATCAGACCTAAAAAGTCAGTAAAATGGAAGATGCTTGCATTAATGAAAATCACCTGCTAGCAATTAAAACAATACTTTCTAAGCAGAATAGCTGAATGTGCCATTGATTTAATGATCCTTGGCAGTGACTGTTTAGCTGGATTTACAGGAAGCCTCACATGACATTTCATTAGTATCACAGTGAATTAACTTTATGGCAGTGTAGTGCTTAATCCAATTTAGACTTGGTATTATTAACGATACTACCAGGGAAATAGTTTTTAAGGCAATTAAACAGCAATATGTAATGTTGCCAAGCATCACTACTGATATCCGATGGCATCACAAAATAACACATTTTAAATGGGAATTGAAAATGGGAAGATAGCACTTCCTGGTGATTTAATCCTTTGCACTTGGAAGACTACCAAGCCACATAAAAACCAGATTCTAGAAGATAACTTTTGAGGGAGTGTAAGTAAATACATTCATCCTCCTGCTGGCTGGCAGCTTCAGCCACATGCAGTGCATGTGTTACCTCCAGCAAATGGTGCTTGGGTTACAAAGGGGGTGGGACTGTGGGGGACAAGTCCTCTCAACAAAGCCAAATCTTATGGCAGGTTAGAACCAGCCAAAGCTTTCCACACTGAACATGAAGTATTAGAACACCTAGGCTCAAGCTCAGGCTGGTGCAGACTATTGCAATCTCTCAGTATTTGTGTAATGACTTCATAGCAGTAGATATCTTAAGTAAGTGGTGAGCTCAGATTTCAGGAGAACACCCTTGAATGAAAGATTGGCTCCTTTACTTGTGTCTGTTAGTGTTGCTCAGTAGCAGGTGCATGTATAAGGGCTCAACCCAAAACTCGCTGACAGTGATTGAGAACACTGCTGCTGATGTGGATTCTTTGGGACCAGGAATGGGAACAGGTGTTTAGTTTTTTTGTTTGTTTTTTGGGCTGCTTTTTCCTTTTAAATAATTCTAGCATCAATTTATATGAAGTAAAACAGAACAAGAGAACAGGCTCATTTTGATCAAAATTCCTGCTCACATCAATTGTAATTTTGCCTAATATAAGACAGCACCCATAATTATCCATAACAGCAAGGAACAGTGAATTGGACCAAGTGAAGTGACAAATGCATTTTAAGAGATCGTAAAATTCCCATTTGCAGGCATCATTGTGTTAATACCCCATGACCAATAACCCATATCACCATATACAAAAGTATTATTAAACTATGGTTTATGAGGTGGGCTGCATTCTGTGATGGGCTAGCTAAGAGATCCTGCATTTACATGTTCTTCTGGTTATGTTCTAATTTTGTTCACTGTCTCAGGCTGTTTTATTTAAGTTCTAGGAAAAACACTAAGATCTGATGGATAAATGTGTAGGACACCTTGATGTCACTGTTTTAAGCAACAAACTGTGGGCTCTCTTGAGACAGTTTCTTTTATCATCTTGATGGGTTTAAGTTTGATTCAAATTCTGTTCCCTCTTAATGTTTGACATAAAGAATACTACAGATGTGTTTAAGTGATGCATTAGTTCTAAAGATGATTCTTATGCTAATCCTATTGTTTGTTTCTCTCCTTGGTATTTATAGCAATGACAAAGTACCTTTCATTTTATTTTATGGCATCAAAATGTAGTAGGGAAAGGAAATAACTTGTCTGCACCCTTTACACTCTAGTGTTTTACTGCCTCCACCCATGTGCCAAGGACATGTGCTGTACTGTGTCATATCATTTAATTTTATTTCTATACAGTGATTTTCCATGTCACAAGTACCTCCTGCCTGTTTGGTTTTGTGTAGGCACCCTAATTTGTATGTATGGCTTTGTTTTGGTTTTTCTTCTTTAACTAAGGAACAGAAGTCACTTTTCTGTAACTTCAGTATGCTGGAATAGATCACTTTCTGTGCTGTGACTTAAATTGAGTAGCTGATACTAACAGGAACTTACATAACTGAAGTGAGAAGTTCAAAGCAAACAGTGTGAGTTATTCCCATAATGTGATGTTAAACTGTGGCCTTCCCTACGGAAAGTTTAAGTGACTATGAAAAACTTACATGGTTTAAAAAGGAGATTCACGTCATTCATGAAAGAAAAATCTCTCAAGAAAAACCAAATGCAAAGAAAATGCTTCAGACAGGAGAGTCTTACTGCACAAATTTCTGTGTTAGTGGATATTTCAATGCATGTTTTCCCCTTTTCTGTACTGTTCTGTTGGCATCTACTGTGTTTTGGACTGATTTGATCTCTCAGCTCCTACAGTCTTACATTTTTTATTATGTAGCTAGACTGAAGAGGGAAAGCGTGTGAAATGTACTTAAGCCAAAATGAACCAAACTTTGTTGGTGATTACTGAAACTGAAGTTCTTCCCCTTCCTAGTTCAAAGGCCCTCTAAAACCCAGTTCAGGCTTTGCTTACCCTTGTTCCAGAGGCCACTGTGCAGGCCAGAATGACGTGCAGTTACTTGGAGGTTGTTGTGGTCTGTGCTCGCTTGCTCTGATATAATTGATGACATGTGCTCTAGACCTCAGTAATGAAGCCCTGAGGAGACTGAGTAAAGTACTTGGGGGTGAAGTTTCTGCTCATGAAGTAATATTAACGTGCGTGGAGTTATGTACAGAGCCCCAAGCAGGGGATTTGGGGAGACCCTTCTGCAACCGTGGACCCTACAGATGTGCTCTTTGCTCCTGACATGCAGCGTGTGTTAATGTGGGACCTGTTACAAGGAGATTGTTTTCGAGAGTGAATAGGACAAATAAGGAATGTAACAATCCCCTGTAACCCGTAAGCAATGTTAAACTACCCCGTCTTGGGCATTAGGTCTGGGAAAAACCTTCTGCATAAAGGGGCTGAATTTTCCTTTCTAATACCCCCTTTCGTGAGATGAGCAGAAGTCCACACAGCAAAGAGTTAATCTTAAGGATGATCATAATTCCATAATGAGTTCTGTTGAATGTCTTAATTTCCTTTGTACCTCTGAAAGCACAGCTTTTATTGGCATAAAAGTTATCATAAAACAAATCGAATCCTTCAGTTATGTTAGATAAGTATTTCATTAATAATGGTCAATTAATGTATCAGTGCAGCACAATGACGGTGTCTGAGTTTATATGACAGAAACACCACTTCCCCTCTTTGTGAAATGCTTTTGTTCTTGGAAAGCCAAGCCATTTGTGTTGAAGCAGTGACTGACATGCTGAACCCAAATGGTGCTGACATCACTGGAGGGATGTGGGAGGTATCTGAGGACCTGGACTCTGCACCTTACCCTCTTGTAGGTTTAGCTCTCAGGTACACTAATTCCTCTGTACTTTTCCAAGGGGAGTCTGTGGCCTGCAGTTGATTTAAGGGTGGGAAATTGTTGCAGCCTGTTGCCAATTTGGCCAAGGAATTTATGAATCTAGAATCCCTAAACAGTTGCAAAATCCTAGAAATTACAGATGGAAAGGCTCTATGAAGGATCATTTGAACACATGTGCCAAAGCAGGATTGTTTTGTGCAGCTAATTCTCCAGTGTTTTGTCCAGACAGATTTTGAAAAGCTGCTATATGATGTTCACGGTCAGTGCTAAGGAATATTGTACTCCGTGACACTTCAGTGTATGTTACTTCAAACCTGTGAAAAAGCACATATTCACATAACTCATGTATGTATCATAGGGGTGTGCCTTTTTTCATGGCCTTTCAGAAAAAATAACTGCTTTCCAACACTAATGAACTTCTCCCACAGCCACTACTGGTGCTTGGAAGTTAAATGATATTTGGGAAGGAGAGCTTTGGAATATATGAATGCAAAAATGATAATTTTCCTAGGGTATTTCAAAGGCTGTGTTTCAGAATTTCAGCTTGTGAGTATCTTGCCTTTTTTTCTTCACAATATAATGTAGACTTAAGAACTAGAAACTCACAGAAAATACATGAGGGTGGGGGAGAGAGATCTGGACATCTTCTGCAGCCTTTGCCTGGGTGGTAGAAGTGCCTGTGGTACAGGAGAAGTGGATGTTTTATGAAAGATACTTTTTAGGAGTAGGAGTAAAATTTCAGGGGAAATCTCTTTCAGCTGTCATTCTGTTTGAATCCCATCTATCTCTGCAAGTTTTTATGCCTAAATCGTAACTTGGATTTAACGTTCTCTGTCATTGATGGTTCTGAAGTTGATAGTCAAATTCACTGGTCTTGCCCTTGGTACAAAGACCAGGAACTTTCTTCACCAAGAGAATATTGTTCCTCTGCCACAAAAGAGGAGCAGCAACTTTTTTTTTGCCTGAAATATATGAATTCTTTTTATATTTTTGTCTGTTCGGTTATTCACAAAGAAGTCTGATTTTCAACTTTGTGACTGAGTTTCAGACTTCAGCCTATCTTGTTACTGTAGAAATTATTTAAGCAGGTAAAATATTTTCCAAAGGGGCAGAAAAACGTTTCTAATTCTCTCTGTTTATAAAACTAAATGTCATTGCTCAAATGTTGATCTTTTATGCCAGAGCATTATGAGCTTCTGCTTCCCAGCAGATGTCTAACCTCTCTAGATGTTGAATTAACACAGAAAAGATTGAAGATGCAGGTGCTGTATGTGGAATGAGAAAACAAATATGAAATTCATTAAATTCCATTGTCTTCAACTAGATTTCAGTCAGATAATTGAATACACATAGCTGAACCCAAATTTTTAATCAGGTAATATTAGAAAGCTCCCAGTCCAACAAAATAAACATCATATTTCTGCACTGGTCCATGGCGTACCTGAATTACTGACTTCTGTGGTTTCAACTAAACTTGCAGTATATAAGCCAGGCATATTTTTATTGAATCAGTAGGTATTTCAGTGACAGTGTGGTCCTTCTAAGGAAGCTTCAGCTTGTGAATATCTCCGAGCATGAATTTGGTAGAAAAAGTGTCATATATTAAATAGGTGAAATAATACACGTACAGCTTTGTTCTAGATAGGACTGCATAAAAATAAATCCAAGACAGTGAGACTTGGAGGGCTATTTCAGATGTTTCTTGCAGTGACAGCATAATTTCCTTGTGCTACTTCTGACTCTTGCTATTGACTGCCGTTCAAAAGCAACCCCAAAATAGCTATGTGGGAAACTGTTGCTTTAAGATTTGCAAACTTCTTGTCTTGTTCCATGTTTGAGAGAGACAAATTCCCTCAAATATTTTAAAAAATTATGCAGAAGAAGGAATAACTCTAGCGAACAGCTAGTGACTAGGTAAGGAAAGTTATTTTGTTGAGGACTTTGACAGGAAATGTTGCAAGATAATTACTGTACTCTTTTGGTTGACTCAGGCTCATCTCTGATTGAGGCTGACTTCACAGGGATTAAGGTAGTGATCAGGTTCCTGCCTGTTGCTCCTAGGAGGAGGTTAGTACCTAGTCCTTTTGGAAAATTCAAGGAGAAGCATTTTTTCCTGGGAAGTCATCCAAATATATTCTTCTTGAGTAGGGAATGAATGATGTAAGTACATATTGAGGTTCATCATGTAAAAGAAATTTGTCGCCTTATCCTTACTTCCTTGCGAGTCTGTTTGCCCAATAGGATGTTCAGTGAGTAAATCTCTGGGGCAAAATTCCCACCAATCTCTCCATAGTATGGGATCATTTGACCTAAGACTCAAACTCTGCATGGAGTTAGATGTAAAACACAAGTTGTATTTTGTACACCTGCTATAGTCTGCTTGGATTCAGTAAGCTCTACTCGGAGAGGAGAAGTTTTCAGAAGTGTTAACAACATCCTCTTGCATCTTGTGTACCTACTCTCCTTTCAAGAAGCAGGAACTAAACTGAACCTGACAGTTCAGAGATCACCCCAAACTGTAAATTTATGACTGAAACATTAGGCCTGATGAACTGTGTGAAGAGACTGAAGAGTTGCAAAATAACACTGTTTTATTTCAATGTCTTTTTTTTTATTTATACTGCTGAATTTTTACTTGTTAAATGCACTGGTCCCTATGAAAATGCCACTGAGTAAGGTAATTGCTTGTAAAAATAGGGGGCTGTGTACTCCCCTTTTCAGTGGGGAGAAATCACTTGCTACAAAAGTACTATAATTTGGTGGTGTGAATAGATGGTTACCGTGGCTGAGGATGAGCCAAACGACATCGGAAGCTCAGTGTTTACCCTGTTTTTGGGGTGACTGAGTTAGGTGTGCCTTCTGGTAAAGGTGTTTTTGGACGGTGACACAATAGGTACCACAACTCAACAAAAGTCAGTGTAGGCTATTTTTTTCCTGCTACATAGATAAGTGAGATGTGACACAATTATCCTGATGCTTTGGACACTGGGATAAAGCAAATACTTTCCACTGTGAGTCACCCTTGTGGTAGATGGTAACAACATCAACTCTGTGCCTGGTGAGCTGTGCTGAACCAGCCACATTCACAACCTAATCCATTTCAGTCTCGGGCTTTTCTATTTTCTGTGTTCGATCAGCAAAACAGGCTTTTAGTTCCCTGGCAGTGGAGGCTGGCTCCATGGGGTTGTGTGTGTGGAGCCTCCCTGCTGAAGTCTCTGGTGTGGCTGCATCTGCTCAGTGGCCTCGGAGCCTCTGACCCAGGTGTTCCCTTTAAAAAAACCTTTGCTGCCATGAAAGAGAGTAGCTGACCACAGGTGGGAAGGGAAATCCGTCTATTTCCCAGGTGGTCTGGAAAAAAGGCTGTTTTCAAGTTGATGTGGCTGTTGGAAGGACGCGATGGTTCGTTCAGTGCTGTTTAAAGGCACAACTTCTATTTCATCAGAAGTTCACCAGAGTTTCCTGCAACACTGTATCAGTTGGTTGTTTATTAAGGTCTTCATAGGGCTTAAAGAGAGACACAAAGCAGAAACATATTTGTCGTTTCAGTACTGCTGGGAAGTCACAATGATTTACAGAAAGAGAAGTACAGATAATCGCTGTTTGAGGCGAGCTTGCATGTACCCCACAGAAGCTTCCAAGAGACTGGAAAGGAAGTGCTGGCCTTGCTGAAATAAATGGCAGTGCTCCCACTGAGTTCAGTGGGGCCAGTGTTTTACCCAAAGAAAACATGAACCAAGCAAGAATATTGCCTGGGACTGAAAGAGAGGTGGGAAAATCCGAGTTCAAATGCTTCCGATTCAGGTTTCCAAGCCCTAATTCTTAATTTATGAAAACAAAGCTACAGTTTCAAAATGCTGTTTCTAGTTATTCAGTGAAGCTTTCTCTTCAGAGAATTTGCTATTCTTACAGTATTTGCTCCTAAACACAGTTCTCCCAAGCTTACAAAGACAAATGTCTGGCCAAAAACAAAAAGCAATGGCAGTGGAGATCGAGTCTTGCCAAAGACTGGACAATACTCCATGTGCAGACATGAAATCTGAGAATCATTCAACAAACTTCTGTTAAAATTCATGAGAAAGGAAATTTTCAGATTTCCTGGAGAGACGTTAATTAACTACTTCCTAGGTCCTTGGCATGTTCTCAAAAAATTCAGTGTCAAAACTCCCACTGACTTGAACAATAGAGTTCTAAGTCCTTTGAGGTTACTGTTATTTGAGAGAGAACTGAAAATTTCTTACCTTGCAAGACCTGAGTTCAGGGCCTCACGTTCCTGTGATTTCCCTAGAATAGCTGGTGACATAAATAACACCTGAAACAGCCCTGAGCTGCATTCCTTTGAGTGCTTTAGGTGTTAGGGAAGTCATCAAATACGATAGGAAACACGAAGCCCCAACAGTTTAGCTCTGGCAGGTGAGTAAAAGGAGGCAAAGGATTTTTCAGAGTAGGTATGTCAGTCTTTGCTCCCACCCTGCCCCCCAACTCTCTTTTGCTTTAAGCAATACACATTTTCTGTTAAAGATGTGAGAACTTGACAGCCTATTTAGGATTAATTTCCCCTTTATTACATTGCAGACAACTCAGAGGTGTGCATGGTAGTATAAAGACAAACAAAAATGAGGGAACCCCACTGGAAGGGTTTTAATTCTTGAAGTAGGATTGAATCTGTTTGATTTTTGAAGCCCAAATTTGTGACAGGAAGAGGTGCAGATTGTATGTACTCAGGAGTGTTTTGGCAGAAGTGCTTTTGGAAGCAAACTGAGGATGTGGGTGGGAAGGGTGCAAGACTGGCAGGGGTTGGTGTCACCAGAGTGAGCAGGGCAACCCTTCTGGTAACCTTTTCTTCTCGTGGGAGTGTGTGGGCTCCTTCCAGCCCAGACCTGCTGCCTGCCCATGTGCTGCATGTGCCAGAGACCCTCAGTCACTCCTGGCTGTGGTCAGCATGCTCTGGGTGACTGAGCTGTACTAATTTTGGCTTCTGAGGATTTATGTTGCTGTTGCAACAGTGTCTGATTATGGCTGGTTTGCTGTAAGGATGCAAGTGAGCTCTTCCTTCTTAAACCTTGCCAACACAAGGGTAAACAGGGTGGGGGAAAAAAGCGGGGGAGCGGGCTAGAAAAGAAAGGAAGAGAAAAAGAGGAGTGGAAAAAAGAGAGACATAGACAGGACCATGGAACCTTCAGGTTCCTAGGAAATGTTTCTTTATTTTTTCAAGAGAATTCATTTTGGTTCAGAGCGTATCTTTCTACCTGACATGGACAAACACAGGGAATATGTGCAACACATACTTTGGTTCCTTCATGTGAAAAGCTTAAATCAGAAAAGTATTGGAAAGCGATGACAACTCATTACCTGTCACCCCCGTCTGCAAATGAAATACCTAATATATAGAAGCTAAATCCTTCTTTCAGCATGGAACTTGTCAGCACAGCTTGTGCATTTCCCTGGTCTAGTCACAAAGACTGGGGTGACCACATCCAATCACTGACTTCTACTCCACCAGCAGAGCCTCCACTTTCAGTGCAGATGGGAATAAGAGATGGAAAACATTTTGTCTCTAACGCAGGCATTTTTTAATATGCAGCTGCTGACAAACCTAAGCTCTAGTAATAGTAAGTTCCTTTTGGAAGACAGATCTACAATGGGTTCTGGTAGGAAAAAAAGTGTTAGTTTATTGTATTTTGCTAAGGTTTAGAAGAAATCCTGCAGGAATGTCAAGCACCTGGATTATCTAATCTGTTGCTATGACTGGCTGAAGATTTTTAATTATCAAGAAATGGCTGATTTTGCAAAAAAAGCTTCTGGCCAAGAAGTGAAATCACAAAACCAGCTGCATCATGTGTTTCATTTGGATTGCTCTACTGCTAAGCCTTAATTCTGTAAGTTTTTAACCTGATATTCAATACTCTTGGAGGGAAATAAGATACCTCTTGTCTTCATTTCACAAAACACTAGTACCTCATCCTGGTAATTTCTCTGGCTGATGTCCAGCATGAATTCTGCTGTGTCTTCATTGCTTCAGTGAGAGGAAAATATTGCCAGTATTCAAACCTGTTCTGCCTGACCAATGTGACCAAAAGGATTGGGAAAAGTGTACTAAGTCTAAAATGGGTTATAGATGGATGGCCAGCAATCTTAATTATTGGGAGCCTTTCAGCCAAACTCTGTTTCACCATCAAAGTTAAAATGCTGTGTTCATGAATTTTTGAACCTTTAACCTTACAAAGAAACTCAAATTCATGTTATGTCTCTATTCTTCCATTGTGCTCTGCTAAAGTGGTGAGGAAATCTGCCTGCCTGTTCTGCCTGAGGTGAGAGGGTATCTTGACACCTTTTCTTCCACCTGTTGTAGAAAATGACTTGTGCTGTGAGTTCTTCCTTCCTGGATCCTATTATCTTGCATGAATTAAACTAAAGTCTAAAAATTGTGCATAATGATTTCATGTTAGCAGCTTTTCTCAAATTACTGCCTATAGGAAACAAATAGTAGTGATTAGTGATAACATTTTGTGTTTTCTCTCTGCTATTGATATCAGAGCACATCTTCAAAAGAAAGGCAAATATTATACCAGATGAGGCTTGGCAAAAGCTGCCGTAGAGGTAGGTAGAGGTATTCTTTGAGCCTTTGCTAATTGCTGTGAGTTACTTTCCAATATCCCAATATCAGCAGCCTGTGTGAGGCTCCTTAGAGTGCTTGAAAGTGGTAGGGTGCTTGGGGCAGCCAGTCAGTCTGTCTTTCTTCAAGAGTCTTAGAATAAGAGGTAGAGGAAGGGCAGGTGTTTGCTCCTTACACAGGGAAGTTGTACTCTCAGAATGCTGGACAAAGCAAAGGAAGTTTCCAGAACCCCTATCACTTCAGAGATAATAATTCAGCTGTTCTGACTTGGTCTCCAGCAGCACCTGCCCTTTCCCCCTTGAGTGCACAGTGAAGCAGGGTGCCCAGCCTGGGTTCTTAAATCACACACCTGAAAGCACCTAGGCAAATACCACTGTGCCATAGAGTGCAGGGTAGGGATAAAGTTCAGGCTACATCCCATCTTCCAACTTCTATCAATAAAAAGTTTTTTTTGAAGTTAGAACTCAATCTTTTTCATTGTTTAAAGAAAAAAACCCCATTCAATCTCCTCAGATTCGGTCCCTCATTGTTGCCAGCTCTTCTGCTTTTTACTGCCTTCTTATTGAAAGGTAGTGACAGGCATCTGTGAGCAACGTCACTGTCTGTGGTGAGGTGTTATTTGGTGAAAGTTTTTAGAGTTATAGATCTCCTGGAGGGTAAAATACCCAGTTAATGGAATTACATTAGTTTCTACTAGCCAAAGATACAACTCTGATGTGTGTTCTCTCTTTTTTTTTTTTTAATAAGGCAAGTAATCTTTTCCACATGTGGGTTGTTCCACGATTTCCTCCACATCTAGTGATACGGGGCAGGCAAGGCAGTCTGATCAGAGTTTCTGGTCATAAACCCTGTCAGACTGCAGATCCTGCTTGGAAAGTCTGCTCCTGAAGTGTTCAGGGCAACCAAAGGAATTGGAGACTTTGGAGACCGTGCTAAGCAGGTCATCCTTGCCTGTTCTCAAGTCCAAACAAGGGATTCCTGCCCTGCCAGCTGAAAGCTACAGGGTGTTTTGTAGAGAGGAGCAGTGAAGCCTGAGCACAGATTTCAGCCAGTAATCATGCAGTAAAGAGAGCTGCCTTGAGGTCTTTATTGCGATTTGGGAGTTCCAAAGGTTCAGCAAATGTATTTTCTGGTTCCTTGGCCATCCCTTTTGCTATTATATCTAAGAATGGAATAGGCTGGTGGATGGGTAAATTTGGGACTACCTAAAATTTGTTTTGCTTGCTGCAAATCAGCTTTTATTCTTTTGGGGTGGGTAATTTCCTATGCAGCATAACTGGTCACTAGCCACAAGAACACACAGTGGACTCTGTAGTCAAGAGCTGTTTAAAAGTAAGGTGAAAAACATCTGTAGTTTTCACAAAGTTAGTTCTTTTTAAAACAACAGCTGTTTTGGAACATCTGCAGCCATATCATGTCAGCTGATTGAGCCACTGCAGAGAATAGCTTTGGCTTGACTGGCAGCAGCAGGCCTCCAGAAAACATGAATAACATCTGGAATGGGGTACAATCAATGTTTCCACTGTGATGAGGTTTGGCGACTTTTGCTAATCGCAGTCTGATGCTTGTTGAGCCTAAATATAGTGCCTGGAGAGCTTTCATGTTTGTAACACTGCCATTTGATAAATTGCACTAATTTAGTCAACATCAGCGCTTCCATTAGAAGAATCCTGATAATTCTGAGGAAAAACGTGGATGCTTAGTTTGTAAATAATATATTGGGGTTTCTTTCCTAATGCTTCTAGGCACACACAGAACCATACCTACTGTCACAAATCCTTTGAACAATTCAGTAGCTGGAGGGTGTTCAGGTATGCAGACATCAAGTCCATACAAGAGGAATGGTCTTATGAGTCTTGCATTTGGGCTCTCTAAACACAGTACAGTTACCACAATCAAAGTGATGGAATCAGAGTAATTAAACAAATGGAAATTCAAGGAAGAGGAAAATAAACACCTGAAGTCCACCCTAAAACAAAGAAAAAAAAAAAAGTTAAGATGAGAAGTGGAGAAGTGTCAAACTACTTTGGTTTGTGGAGCAGTTTACATGGGTTAAAGCAGTTTGTTTTGTCTGGGTGCAAAATCAGGCCAGCAGTGTGTGACCCTAGCTTCCAATAAGTAGATGGGAGAATTGTATTTTCCTTGAAATGGACTCCTCACATTTTGTTTGTGTCATTGTACCTGCCTGCTTTAGAACGTCTTGTGCAAATAGACTGAAATCACTGATGAAAGGTTTTGCTCAACTCTACTTAGGTAAAGTGAAAATAAATCTCTTGGAAAAAAAAAAAAGGTTTTGTTTATTTCTTCAGGTGACTCTGAATTTATTCACTGAATGCTTTTATGTTACTGTTCTCTGGACTAAGTGGATCTGGCTTTAGGACTTTTTCCATGTTCCTCAAATATACCTGGCTTCTGGCAGCTTAAGGGGAATGAGGATGTTAGAAAAGTGTCTTCACAGGGCTTTGTTGCCATGATGGATTTAGCCTCTTCTTTGCTTCTCACAGACACTGAGATTTTGTTTTTAAAAGCTAAGCTGTTACAGGCCTACTTGATACCTTTTGCATATGGACAGAGCATCCTTGATAGCTAATTCATTATCTTGGGTTGGGAACCTTGCCCTCAACAAACATTTAATGCACATAGCAATTTTGGCTGTGTGCAGTCCTGGCCCATCTGCTGGAGTGGCAAGGTGCCTGCTCCTTGGGGTACAGCTTTGAAGGGATGATGGGTTTAATTTGGTGTGGTCTGGCACAGCAGAAATGCCATCACCTCTTCAAGAAGTACCTTCTGTGAGCTGTGCCATCTCATCATGCCTGTTGATACCTCATCTGGAGTCTCTTGTAATAGGTCTGGGAAAAGGAAAGACAGAATTCAAAGCCAGGTATCCAGGCTGGTGGTGTATAATTTATTTTTGTAATATCAGTTAAATAAAGTCCTCCCAGAATACAAAAACACCAGGCACTCAATGTAACAAGAATGTCCATATGTGATAATGACTCCAGGGGATGGAACTGCCCCGGAGAAATCCACCCATTTTCTCCATCCCAAAATATTTTAGCTACCTGTCTGTTCTAGCCATTATTTAGTGACTGCATTTGTTTCTTTTGAGTTGTCAGCACCAGGGCATACATTATACCTTGTTGCATTTTGAAAGTATATAGAATATGTCTGATTTTAACCAAGTATCATCTCTGAAGGCTGGATTGAAGTACAGTAGTCAAGTACAAGTATTTAATCAATTAAAAATTCTGATCAGCACTTTGCTGATGAAGAAGGCACTATCTCAGTAGACATGTCATTTCTTGATAATTTCATTAGAGAAATGAGATTTCAAGATGTTGAGAAAAGCATAAGTGATGTCCCACACAGCTGATGTCATTTGGGAGATGTTAGAAACAGATTCAGAAGTGGGTTGGAGCTCCTGATGCAAGTATCAGCACTGATTCTGATTCAGGCTGGCTCTTGTACAACTTCAGGAATCACTGGTGAGTTTTAGGTACATGAAATGCGTAGGCTTTTGGATTTAGGTACGTGAAACGTGTAGGATTTTGGATTTAGCTCTTATGCATTGGATTGTCCCCTATAATAAAGGGACAATACCACTTCCTTTATGGCAGTAAGGCACTTTGTCCCATGCTCATGACCACTAAGTATCCCAGAGTTCATTGTCCTGAGTGGAACAGGCAGGGTGACACAGTTCCCTGTCCCTAAGGAACCAGCAGAGCTGCTGTGAGCCAGGTGTCCAATTCCCATCAGCTTTGTGCTGTCATTCCACCTGTGACACATATTGGTAAAAGTGACAAGGAGCACGTGGGGTTTGGTGGCTCACAGCTGATTTTCTGTGGATGTTCTGTGTCTGCTGCTCTGGGACAGGAGGAGAAGGGGTGCCTGTGTGGGCTTCTGTGGAACTGTTGCTGGAGAGAGGAGGGAAGGCTGTGAGCAGCTGGGAATGGTGAGCAAAGGAACCTGCTGGAGCTCAGACTGGGGCCCATCAGTGGGGGTGGAGCAGGCAGGGCTAAGGCAAGGGCAGGGGACAAAGGCAGAGACTCAGAGGTGAGTGAGGGGATAAAGTCTGTGCACCTTGGGAGTCGCTGGCCTGCTTTGAGAGGCAAGAAGATTTATTTACACACTTAAGGAGCACCTTCTCGGTGCTGCTTAATTAGTCTTTGAAAATTGATAACATTTTAATATAATTTTGATTCTGAAGGTCAGTCTAATATTGTATTGCATGATGCTAAATTGCTCTTCTCACAGTTAGGGGATATAATTAAAAGCACAAGCATGCTGGTTTTGATTAGGAGTTTATTTTCTTACTAACTAAGAAAAATTGAGTTTCATGGAAATAATTTTGGGGCTTTAGTTATGCTGTTTCTTAACCTCTTCTTTGCCATTAAAACTGCTTGTGTGTGAGTGCTCGGAACAAAGAGATATCAGCAGAGCAGATGCACGTGGTGCTTCCTCTGGGGGTCTTTGTAACATCTTTCCCAGGAAACCTATTATGATACAAGATGGAGTGACTTTTCTAGGACTTAGCTGGTAACACCAGTCATCTGGGGACTCTACAAACCTCTGTTGCTATCCCTGGCATAGTAGTTTATTTCACCAGTTCTACCCATAGTACTGCAGTAATTTCACACAACTAAAACTTATGCTGAAACACAAAGGCAGAGGAACAGGAAGCTTGATTAATCTTGTAAGGATTTACTGCCTCAACACTCACTTTTTGCTTCATTCATTATTTTGGTTTTTTTGCAAACAGCAGAGGTGAGCCATGTGGTCAAAGCCTAAGCAGAGGTGTCTTCTCCCAGGCCTCCACTTCTCAAACACATCTGTACCATGGTGCCAGCCCTGAGAGTGAGTGCAGAAACATCTCACTTTCAGTGTGAAAGTAAAATAAAGGAGAAGTCTTTTTTAGCCAAGAGTGCCATAAGGGAAATGTAGCTTGAAATGTGATCCCAATGGCTTAAGTACACATAGGGAAATAACAGGAAATCCACACTATTTTAATTTTGTAAAATTCATGGTTCTTAAGCCTTGTTTGGAATTCCTAGGGATCTGGCTCATGATTTGTGACTGCGTCAAAGTGGCACTGCTGTGCTGTTTTAAGTAACCCAGATCTCACTTACTCACACCATGTAGTTGCATGTCACAGAGGGCTGTTTTCCTCTTCTGTTTTCTCCTCTTCTTTTGTGTTCTGTTCTAGAGCTGGATTAACCTCATGTTTTCCAGGACAATGAACATTCCACATCTTGGGGTGGAAACTTACTAGTAAGGCACACTTTAAATGCAAAAAAAAAAAAAAGGAGCTAAATTTTCTCTCTGTATATGTTTACATGAGCACTGTAGTAAAAATTATTACAATGGCATGACATAAAGTCACGAGAGACTTTATAGTGAATTTTCTAGTTA